>PQXN01000051.1:0-167745 GCA_004786275.1 Botryotinia convoluta | reverse complement strand
CTTCCATAGCTAATATAATATTCAATATAAGTCTTATAGTTCATGATTTTTGAAGCTCTAAAATTTGTGCAAGATGTGGGGTAGTGCAAGATGTAGGGATATCGGTTAATCATGCTACATATCGTAGATTAAAAGTGGTAAACGAACTTAGGTATCCAGTACGAGGCTGTAGCGCTTATCATGAAAGACTAATGTACGATTTGATAAGATTCTAGGTTACGCGGCAGATTATCGCCAAGCCGTAGAGCTCTCCTTTTTATTTGGGAAGCTTAAGCAGTGTACAATCAGACGATGATCCCAATACTTTGAAGTAATTCTGAGACTTTTCTGTTTCCGATTACTCTTAACTCTTGCGTCGATAGTAGTTATTTAAATGGCATACAATAAATATTTCATGACCCCAACCCTATTGAGGTGTCTTGAATTCCCCATTATCTATCTAAATATAGTATTATAATTGTAGACCTTCAAGCCCCCCCTTTTAGCCCCTCCCACCACCCCACTTAAAACCTCCAACCTCCAGAGGGAATAGATCCCCTTAAATAGTTCTTATAAAATTATACTATATATAGCATAATATTCAATACATAATATCAAAAAGGAAATAAAGCTATGTTCAACTTTATTCTATAATCTCGTAAAACAATACAGATTGTATCAAATATAATATAAATGTGATATTTAGAATATTATGCATAGTATAATTTTATAAGGACTATTCAAAAGGAGGAACTATTTAAAGGGACCTACTCCCTTTGGAGGTTGGAGGTTTTAAGTGGGGTTGTGAGGAAGGCTAAAAAGTGGGGCTTGAAGGCCTACGATTATATTAGTAGTAAGATATGAAAATACAGAAGGGGACTTATATAACTGATGTATATAATGTAAACTAGAAGCGGGTCTGAATTCGCGTTCTCTACTCGGTTTTTTGTTTTATGTAAAGTAGTGGATTTACAAAATTAAGCAAGACTGAATTGTACTTCATTGTGTAATCGTGTTATATATATCTCTATAGAAAAGACATAAGTGGGAAATTACCGATTAGACCCTCCAGGAGATCCTCGTCTATATTAACTAATCAAAAGCGAAAGAATTAGAAGTGAGTCAATGTAAATACGAGACTAGTTTTGCAATCGACAGAGTACCACCCGCGGTTGAAGATTCAGCCGAATCTGTACTCACATTGCCCTGCTCTCAAGAATGAATCAAAACCTTAACTACCTACTGGGCTGATAAGGCTTCAGTGAAGTATGTCTCCTATGTATTAGCTATGATGCGAGGACAAGTCTGAACGGCAGCTTGATGCTTGATTTCAACGAGTGTGAAAGTATGCTAGTCACACGCTAGAATAAGGGGTTACTTGCTCTTTACCATCTAGTATGTGTATGCTTTGTCTAGCATGATTATGCCTGAACAAAGTTCTAACTTCTAAACAATATGAAAAAACTAGTTGACCTCATAATATGCACTACCTTTCTATCCTCTGCTCTTTTCTATGTATCAGTTTATGCTCAAGTATTCCTTTCATCTTCTCATTCATTTTTGAACTAACGTAAGTGTCGTTTCAACACTATTCAAACGAAGTGCGTTAAGTGATTAAGTTTCATTCGCTCAAAGAATTTTCCTTCTTTGAAGTTCGAGAGAGTCAAAAGACCTCAGATATCGAACCTTTGACTCCGAAACAGATACTTTGATAGAGAAAGACATTTCTGGAAGATATTAGAAATAGCGCATGAGCACTCGATCCCTCTAGTTACTCCTTCTACATGATGTCTTTAAAAAGCTATGTTTCTTTATGAACTCTTGGTATATCTAGCAGCCATATCTTCTATTCCTCTCAACTTCGCAAAGATCAACCACCAGTACGTTTCCCAGCGCTGCTAAGTCGAACCAATCATTTCATCTCCCTACCCCTCCTACCAGCTCTCCAGTGTCTTCTCACCCAGGGTCGAAGCCGAGAAGACAGAATCAAATATACGTACCCCTAACGTACCCGGGCAAGCGTCGTCGCAACCATCAAACCCGAGTCAGGCACTCGCATCGACCAAATAATCATCATATCCGCAGTTCCCACGACGCAAAAACCCAAACACAAAACACACAAATGAAACTCCCAAGTTGCACATTAAATTAACAAGAAATACTCATTCTTCCACTTCGAAGAAATTGATCAAGCAGAGCATCGCCAGAATCAAACCCCCACACTATCCCTCTGTCCCTCTACAAATATAAACTCCTTACTAGTCATTACACACAGCCATACCCACATACCTTTCCACAATCCCGTATCCAACGATCCCATTACCACAATGAATCCGGTTTCTCAGAGGACGCTCTCATAGCAAAATCAACCTTTTAGCCGTACTCTTCAAAGCGACTTCTAGGTAGTTATTTTTCGGAGATTCTAGGCTGAATACTGAATACAGCTTGAGAGATACATGCATTCAAGTGGATATACATGTCGTCAACTGGAGATATGAAATAAAAACTAATGCCCAAATTCCACACCAAGAACACCACCTACTCTTTCAACAAAGCACCTAAATTGCATCTAGCCCGAGATTTTCTCACACTACCCATGACTCTTCAGAATACTGCAGAAGGCAAGGATCTATCTTTGTACAAAAAATATATCCTTACTTTACAACATTCACATACACATATGCATAGTTACTCAACTACATCCCTTTCCGTTTTAACCCACTTTATCAAAACTCGAACATAGTTTATTATTGAACCATGCATATTCTAAAGGTCCTCGCTTCTCAGTCCTTAGGTAGGTAGGTATCTTCTCTCAATCAACCACCCAGCTAGTATAGCAAATCCTAAGTTCTTTATGGTTACTAGCTTCACCTCACTTCTACATTCATCTCATCTCAGCTAATTTTCACCACTTGGTCCCCGGGGATCTAGATCTTATACTACGCTGAAGATCTTCTATATCTTTCATATTCCTAATAAAATGAAATGAAACGAAATAGGAATAAGAGGGCTAATTACAATAATCAAATGAAGAGGGCTTTTGTGAAATGTTACATGTTATATTGTATCGGGTGAGAGTTTCGACTGGGATGGACACCCGTTTCTTCAATTCCTTTATTCCCCCTTTCTTCATATTGTAAACTTCATATCCTGGGGAGAAATTGTTTTGACTCCAAAACTACTTCTCAAGTTCACTTCAATTTATCGTTTCGGGCCATTTGGCCCTCAATTGCGAGCACGATAATGAAGATAACGAAACACAAATTGCAAAAGGCACAGCAGGATCTTTCAAATCGTAAATATTTATTAAAAGCAAACCAAAGGCTGATGCAAATTATGCTGGTATCATGTTCGTAAAATCCATCCATCCTTGCTTCCTTGCTTCACTAAAACGCCATATCGTACCCTACTATGCGACTCCAAACTCTCATCATCATCAAGTATTATCCTCTTAGAGCATCTGAAATACCTTAGACGATATGCGCGGCATCTCCGTTAAAGTGACTTGTACCTGCACCGACAGGTTTGCGTCCAATGCCCGATGTACCAGTTCCATCATGGTACTCCTTATCTCTGATATCTCCACCCTGACTCATACCATGTCCATGTCCATAACCACGACCATAAGCACCAAATCCACTATCGCTGTAGCCTTCGGTGCCCCATCCAGCTTTTCTTGTGAACGTCGCGTCCTCAAGGTCCGCTCCAGTACCAGGGAAAGGAGTTGAGCGGTTTAAAGGGATGTGGTTAGTTCTCCAGTCCCAGATCGACGCATACACCATTCTGTAAGATGAGAATGCCATAACTGTTCCGATAATAGCTCCTGCGAGACAATCATACCAATTGTGGTATTCGTCAATGGTGAGTGCACCTGCGATGAGCGTGGCGCCGAGAACAGGTGCATATGTAACGATAAGTTTCCACATGGCAGGGTGATAGTTTGACCAAACCTTCAGCTTTGCGTTCAAGTACAAGTACAAGAAGATGAAACCGGCAAAAGCAGCAGTGGAGTGACCAGATGGGAAGGATTCGAGGGAGTCATCGATTTCATCTTCGTCACCTGTACAGATTTTTCGATCGTACATGATGAAGTTGAGACCATTTCCTGTTTCTTGTGCCGTGGTTACTGGAATGTTGGGTTTGCATACGGTGAGGAAATGAGGACGGAGACCACCAATGAGCCATTTGAGGAAGACTTGGAAGACAGCGGCTGTGATGAGGGAATAGAGGAGACCAATTACGGCATTGTTCATATCCCAGAAAGATCGGACGCGAATTTGAACAATCAAGAAGGCGGCGATAGGAACGAGAGATGCGAGGAGTGCAGCTTCCCAAATTGGAACGATTTCGTTACGGAGAGGCTAGATGAATGTATGTTAGATATTGTTTGAATGTATTTATTAGATAATTGTTGGGCTTGATGGAGGGTATACTCACGTATGCGAATTGAGGATAAACAATCTCTCCATCTTGGAAATAGACTGGGAAAGATCGAGAAGGAGCTGGATGAGCTTCATAAACACCCAATCCAACAGCACCCATAGCAGCCATAGTGAGGATATCGAGCCAAGTGACTTTAAGCCATTGACCGAAACTTGGACGCTTGTTCATTGGAAGAACCAATGGTCCTTTACCATGATGTTTTGTCTCATGAGTAGCTACATTTGCTCCAGGTCCAGCAGTAGCAGGCGCCTGCTGTTTGCGTGAGAACATGCCCATTTTACGGATGGTACCTTCGTAGGTAGACAGGTATAAGATGGGAATTCGATCTTTCTCTTGAAAGGATTTAAAGAGATGAGAGACGCGAGATGAAGCTGAGTAATGAATAACTCAACAACTTAAAGAGCAACGATTACTCTAGTTAAGTTGAGTGAGGTCGACAAGAATAGAGATTGAGATGAAGATATCACAAGAAATTCAAGATTTTTAGTAGAAGGAAAGTTCAAACTTTAATACCCTTTGGTGGAAGGTGTTTGAGACTTCGTACCTTGATTTTTTTCTTCTAACATCAATAAAGGAATGACCACGAATCCCACCAATACCAACCAGTTACCAGTGTTTACCAAAATTTACATTACTCCTGTGGTTACGCCAGAATAATCCCCTAGTTCCCGCTAGTGGAAATAACATGGAGAAGCTTGGAGGATATTCGCGAAGATCGAACTATTGAGATCTTTTGATTGGTTTATCGAGCTGCACGGATGATGACGTCAGCTTCCATTAGCCACACCTTCCGCAAGAACAGTCTTCTAGGCGCCTCCACGTAATCAAAAATCAAGGAAATAGTAACATTTGGACCTGCTCGAGCCACTTTCGCATAAAAATGAAATGCCATATTACATACGCCAAGATCGTCCAAGGAGATTCTAATTTGCGTGTTTCTGATTTTCATCATTTTCATCACATTTCTACATTTCGCCCGGTTGACTGTTTGCCTTGTTCCTTCAATTTGCGTATTACAGTGTACGACAACAATTCGATCAGTCTCTTGTTCTAACCCCTGGTCTAATATTCTTAAATTCTTGGCGGCGACGGGAGCTTGATTGTGTTGGCAAAAGCTTGTTGTGTTTGCTAAAGCTTGTAGGTGAAGGTGTGTTTGCTCCGGTCTTATCTAATTCTTATTTGCACGACTTGTTTGAACTTGACATATCAAGCGTAATTCCTGTCGCTAGGATCCACGTCACTGATAAAATTGTTCTGATCGAGATCTTTCGAAATTCATTGCACATCTTTCGTCTGAGTGTTGCTTTTTGGGCAAATGAATAGTTCACCAACTTTTCTCAATTTTTTAATGGGTAAAATCTCTATTGATATTTAGCGCTCCCAAAAATGCTTTCATTTGGCATCTTACTGCTCTAAAATCTGCAACATCGCGAGAGGGAACATGCATAAATACGTCGCTACCACGCGCTTAATAAAATATGTTTCGCTCTAAGCTAGCCCGGCAACATCCCAAACCTTCAAAGAAGCATCTCCACCCACGGAAGCGACTTTCTTTCCACCATCAACCCAACGAACACCGGTAACACCATCTTTATGCGCATTGGGAGCTTTGACTCTCTTTCCTGGTGAGGCGAGACTCCAAACGAAAACATTTGTATCAAGACTGCCACTCACGGCGTGGGTTCCAGCTTGGTTCCAATCTGCGAAGAAATAAATTAGTTGTGCGGCATGGAAAATGGGATAGAGCTTTGGGTATAAGATGTAAGACATCCTGTGAAAGAGAAAGAAAAAAAAAACCTACCAATGCTGGTTATTCTTGCCGTGTGGCCGCCCCATCTATCCGTCTTGATCTCCCAATTGGACGTATCATAAACATGAATTTTGCCTGATGAATTTCCTGCCGCAAGAAGATCTCCACTAGGTGAAAATTCTAATGCGGAGATTACAGCTAGAGATTTTGTAAGTTCTGTTTTGGGAGATAAATTGTTTCCATCAACGCTGTATACATGTACAACATTGCGATCATCTCCTACCGCTACAATGTTTCCGTTTGCTGTAATAGATGTTGGTGTGAAGTCCTTGGTTGCCACGGTATTCACGAGGCTACCTCCAGAGAAGATATCGATGCCGTTTGTAGTAGCAACATACAATTTGTCGTCCACAGCTGTTACTCCTTTAGGTTGGCCATTCAACTTAGCTGCCTCACCAATGAAAGTATTTTGAGGAACGTCAATAGTTCGTAAAGTATCATCCCAGGCAACACTATAGGATCTATCTCCAGCGCTGGCCCAACTAGATACTTGATTGGTATGCGAAGAACCTTCGGTAGCAGAGCCAACACCAGTGCCGACATCCCAGGAGACGACACGACCATCGAAACTGCCTGTCCACAATGTTTGACCTTTCTCCGTGTGTGCTGAGCCAATGGCCGTAATAGCTTTGCCATGTCCTTGGACAATCTTTGTTGGTTTATCCGTTCCTTCAGCCAGATAATTTAGATCTCCAGCCAAGTTCAAACTGATGATCATTCCATCGCTGCGTGAAGGCCATACAACACCAACCTGGTTATCTGGAATGCTTACATTTCCTTCTCCACCAAATCTCCAAGTTTGAACAGCCTTACCAGCTTCGACATCCCATAATTTGACGGTCTGGTCAGCGCTGGCTGTAACCAATCTCTTCGAGTCTTTCGCCCACGAGACGCTGAATATACTTCCTGTATGCTCTCCCTCTCCAAAGCTTGCCTTGGTATCACCAGTTTTTCCGTCATATAATTGAATTTTGCGATCCGCTCCGACACTTACGAGGTGGTTTCCGTCCGGCGAAAATCCTACTCCGTAAATGTAACCTTTATGAAGCTCTCCCAATTTGGCATTGAATTTGAAAGGAGCTCCATGGAGAAACACCATGCTCATATCATCAGATCCAGTAGCTGCTCTGAGTGGTCTTTGCTGACGGATTGCAACCGAATTGATGACCGAAGTATGTCCAACAATTTCTCCTACGGTATTTCCACTATCTGCAGTTATGCAAGCTCCAAATTGTTCTCGACCATCTCCCACTGCAATGATACGTTGAGAATCTCCATCCCAAGCAATATCATTAATTCTGCCATTTATAATATGATAATCTCCCTTAACATTAACTCCTTCTATAGAGTCCCAGACCTTGACGCTTCCAGAGACATCACCACTGGCAATATAGTAACCGGAAGGAGAGAATCGAGCAACGGTGGTTTGAGTTGTGTGATTTGTGAATTGTTTACTTAATGAAGGATCATCGATATTACGAATGAAAACTGATTTACCAGACTAGAAATGAAGAGTCAGCACTTGCATATTATTACTTCGAGATATACACGTACGGCATAAGCAATACGCTCCCCCTTTGGATCACAACTTAGCTGTGTCGGACGGCCACGTTGAGTGTCTGGGGAAGCAGCAAGGATCTTGTCAATAGTGATAGACATCTTTCGTTAGCTTGACTTCAATGTTAAAAAGATTGGTAAGTTTCTGAAATTGTCAATAGTCTTTGTAAAATCAAGGTATTCTACAAGGGAGGTTATGGTTTATTTAATGGTTTCAAGAACCTTGAGGACCACGATGAAGTAAGGCTGAGGGGCAGACATTAGTGGGGTTGGCCTTGCCGTTTTAGCTACCGTAAGGTTAGATCTCAGCCACAATTAAATCTGGCAGGCTCCAGCCTTATGCACTCGTCTGGGTTTCACTAATGAATGTCATCAATAATGTCAAATGTTAGGCAACAGAGAAATGGATCTCTATAAATCGATGATACTATTCGATTCCTCATCGCAAGTGAACATTCATCACATCTGGCTGAGCTTATTAAGGAATATACATTTCAATCATCTCAGGCCAATTCCAATCTCCTGACCTACTTTAATTTAAAAAGAACTTGTCAAACTCAAGATACAAGAACAGCAATTTAGATCTATACTCAGAAAAACATCAGACAAGATGTTTGTGACGTATGATCCGGACGGGGATCTGGTCCTACTTCTTACACGAGTGGTAGAGCTGGGAGACACAAACGAAGGAGAGAACCTGGGAGATTCAGCAAAGACAAAAGCGGAATCACGAAACTACTTGGAGGAGAACGATTCAACGGATGAACCAAGCGCTAGCAGCGAAGATGTACATATGTTAGTCTCGTCCAAGCACATGTGTCTTGCTTCTCCTGTATTCAAGGCCATGCTTCAACACAACAATTTCAAAGAAGGTCGAGAACTAGCTTCTGCTGGCAAGATTGAAATTTCCCTACCTGACGATGACCCTGATGCTTTTGCTATCTTGATGTGCATTATTCATGGTCGGACAAGAAATGTTCCTCGTCAAATCGATTTAGATCTGTTATCGAGAATTTCTACCCTGGTTGATAAGTATCAATTACATGAGGTAGTTGAAATTATGTCTGGTAGATGGATATCTTTGCTTGAAGCCGAGTTACCGGAGGAATTTACCGACGATTTACTTCCATGGCTCAGTATCTCTTGGGTATTTGAAAAGCCAAGTATCTTTAAAGAAGTTACTCGAATTGCAGAACGACACAGTAATGGTAAGATTGTTGAAGACAGAGATGATATTCCAATACCAAATCGAGTTCTTGGTAAGATAGATTTTGCCCTTTCCCATGAAGTTCTGAACATATGACATGGCTAACACTAGTGAAGATGCAATCCAAGAACGAAGATTGACTGCAATAGCCGACGCCTATTCCACGGTCGAAACAATACTCAACACCGGTAAACATCATTGCACCGCACCTCGCAAAGATTCCTTCGAATGTAGTGGCATGGTCCTTGGAACGCTCCTACAAAGCTCTACAAAACTAGGCATATTTCCCGTGCCAGATCTCACTGACACCGAGCTCACATTCAACTATGTCGTCAACCAAATCCGCAAAGTGGAAGTGGTTGCTCTTTGCGATAAAATATCTCCATTCAAAGGGTTTGAGTATCATCATTGGTCTACTCATGGTGTCAAACAGGCTATCGATACTGCACTGGCGAATCTTGAGAAGAGGTTATCTGGATTAGATATGGAGGATTTTAAGAAGGGGAAGAGAGTGCAGCCAGAGCTTAAGCTACCAGCAAGAGTGAAGGCGAATAATTTGGACATGACACAGTTGTCGCTTACGCCTACTTGATATCATAAAGTTTATGGGTTCTCTGGAGAAATCTTCTAGGAACGAAAAGATATACTTAATCACTAATCATTTACCCACACTTCACTTTCGTTGTCCCATCACATCAGCTCACATCCTTTCACTTCTCAACGACTCAAATCATAGGCTTCGAATGCATAATTTGTAACTTCCAGTGAATACAGCTTACCAAATGCTCAAATTAAACCAACTGTCAGCAGCTCAAAGAATAGTACTATACTTTTTTCTCGACTTCGCAATCAATTTTAGTTATCTCGCTCGACCCTTACGAGTAACGATGTCATATACACCACAACATCTTCGACTTTAGCTTCCTCGAAACTTATTTCTCTTTCGTATCCGGTCCACGACTTTGCAGTCTTCGAGAAATCACAGAAGTCTTTACCTTATCCATATCTACCATACTAGATCAGCGTCAAAGCTCGATTCTTCTCAATCTACAATTTTTTGAATCTCTTATCCTCTTTTCTATCAACAATCTTCAATCCACATCAAACAGTAATCCTATTACAATGGTATCAGACACTGCTGACGTTTCAGAGAAGCTTATCTTTGATACCAAAGGCGATGTCCTTCTTATCTTTACACAGCATCCTGAGGATAAAGAGGAAGGCAAAGACTCACCAAGTGACTCGACTTCGTTGAAGAGGAAAACGTATTTGCTCCTCCAAACCCTCTCTCGTTGATTTAGAGCTGACAGTACTATCAGTCCCGATGATACCTCCAACACCATCACTATGCTTGTTTCTTCGAAACATTTAATACTTGCATCTCCTGTCTTCGACGCAATGGTTGGCGATGCTAGATTTGAAGAAGGGGCCGAGTTACTCGCGTGTGGAAAGGTTGAAATTAAGCTGCTTGATGACGATCCTGATGCATTCGCAATCGTAGCCAATATCATTCACCATCGCAATAAAATGGTTCCTGAAAATATCAGCTTTCAGTCATTCGTAAAAGTAGCAATCGTTACAGAGAAATATCAAATATTTGGTGCGATGCGGTGGGTCTCAAAAGAATGGTTCGATAATTTGCCTTGCTCCATTCACAATAAAATCAGTAATATATATGCGCTCATCTTCACGTCGTACGCAAGCTTTGTCTGATGTATAACGTAAGTCATGGCGTAATGCGTCTAATGGCGTAATGTGTCTAATTGCGGGGAACCGCTCTATTAAAATCTCAATTACTCAATAATCAACTATAATATAATCTCCAGTATCACTTTCAGATTCATCTTCAACTTTTTCTTCAATATCCTCTTCAGTCTCAATCTTATATTCAATTACTTTCCCTTTTCCTTTTCCTTTTTTCATTATCTATACTTTAGTAGCTTTTTCGGCTTCCACTATTGTATCATATAATTCTTACATAGAAATATAAAAATGATTCTTCAAAACTAATCTCTTTCCTTTCTTACATATCATATATTTCTTTATAATAGCTTGTAAATTATTTGTATTGTATTAGTGAATAATACTTTGAGTTCGAAATTGCTTACTCCTAATCGTCAATTTTCGGATATATTGATGAACTGGGGTTGAAAGAGTTGTATCATTTTCAATTATTGAATTTAGAAGATTATTTGCTGTTTGTAAGATTGCTATATCCGGGGGTAAGCTATTAATAAAGACTTGATTAAAAATATCAAATTGGGTTGGCTCTTTGGATATTTCGACTTCGGGGATAAACTCTCGACCTAGTATATGGAATACTTTTTGTGGATTAAATGGATGTAACCCAGCTCCCCGCTATATAGATTCGATATTTTGATGATGGTATATATTGTTTCGAGCTTTAATATATGCCTCCATTTATTCAATCTTTTGTATTCGTACAAGTTGAGCTTGATTCAAATCAGAAAGTGCTGTGGTTAGCTGTTTTTTCAATAGACCGAAAACTGTAATATCAAGTAGCTGAAGTAAATGTGAGGTATAAGGAGGAAGTATAAGAAGTATAATTCGATTTTGAAGATAATGAGCTATAAAGCTTTCATTAATATGAGAATCGTGGTTATCGCAGATGAGAAGCCGATATTTGCTATCTATTTTTGTATGAGTTGTAGGTTCGAAAACGCGTTTTAGCTATTTTAATCTATGGAGATTGCTTGTTTAGTCTTTTGTATTTGTTGAAAAGAATCAGCTACCAAGAACTTCCTTTGGAATCCAATTTTGAAGGACATTTTTATTTTTAAAAATCCCGAGTGATAAAAGAATAGATCTATCCACACAAATATACTTTACTATTGAAATCTACTCTTGATAGCCTAGATATGCTTAATGTTTTATACAAAGTATAGAATCGATAATAATTCGAATTGATTCTATTGTCCCAATTGAATGTCCAGATTTATTTATATTATATTCGTCTTTCTTTTCAATTCTATAATCCTAAATCGCTTTTTGATATATGTTAAACCAAGTACTACATATTTTCTTGATTACACTATTCATTTTTACAGATTCAATTCGATGGCTAATAATAATTGTAAGATAAGAATGTTGTTTGATAAATCATGGAACCTATTTATAACTAAGAAAGTATTATAATAGAAGTTCAAGGGAGTCAAATGAGAAACAATCCAAATTATAAGTTTGTTTTGAATGTAACTCCTTAATTAATTCTTTTAACAATTGATAGCCTGGAGAATAGCCACTAATTGTCAATTGCTTTATCTATTTAAGAAGTATATTCTCTTGTATAGTAGAAAGTTTCTGTTGTAATTGATGTGCTTTAGAATGTGATGAATCCCTCTTGATGTGTTGTGTTATAGTATTTTTAGAAAGCTCTAGTTCTTTTGCAGTTTTATATAAAGATTTATACTTTCCATTTTGAACTCCTAATATTGTTTCAGTAAGTTGAGATTCCATTTCCTGTGTTTTTAAACTTTTTTGATGGACCATTATTGAATTATTGTTTTTTTGATGGGGTGGTCCCCCACAACTAGACGCATTACGCCATTAGACGCATTACGCCATGACTTACGTTATGATGCGCTTAACAGTTTTATCAAGCGAGGAACTGAGCCTCTACCATATTGCGACGACCGACACGATATATGCGGGATCATGACTACTGGCTCTTTTCTAAGAAGTGTTAGTATTGATATAGTTTGGCCATTTCCTTCTGCGCCATATACCGGAACCAATCTCTCCAATCTTCACAAATGCGTCTCCAAACTCAGTATTCGAACTTTGTGCGCAGAAGGAAGGAAATTCAGTGAACAGGGAGGAACTTTGGTGCCTGGTCTAGGGTGCAAGAATCAGCAGATATTCACAATATGATTGAGGTACAGATCAAGGAGCTCGAAAGAAAAATTGTTGGTTTGAATATCGAAAAGTTCCAACAGAAAGTCCTAGCGAAAGGGGATTTGGCATTTTGTGACTAGCTCTTGACTTTAATAAACTGCGGCAAGAAGACGGTGAAAAGAGCATTTGGATGGTGGAAATCGATACGATATGGATCTTCCACTCGGTTTAACGAAATCCTGGTATCACAAAACCCATCGCATGGGAACGATTTGAGAGAAACATACAGCATTAGTTTACATCAATATTCACAAAACACAAGCTTGATCTATAGCGCCATGACACTATTACAACAGGATCAGCACGTTGCATGGAAGGGCAGGGGAGTAAAATTCAACACACAGCTGGGTACCAACTTTACCAAACGGCCTTGAGAATCATCGCTTCTACCTCACGAATCTTCATAGCTCTACCATGGAACGACGTTGCTAGGAACTATCATTATAGGTTATTCATCTGGAAAACATTTCAAGCATAGCACATTTTTATCAAAAGCCTTTAATTCTTTCTATACTCTTCATTTCACACGCCAGATCAAGAATCGCAGCATATCTCTAAGCACAGGAAGAATAATCTGAATCAGATTCGTCTCATATGAACTCGTTTCTAAACACTTTCAGTATCCTTACATACTTGCTTTCTATGCACTTAAATATTTCGTTCTGATTGCTTCGCAATGCTTTACTTCACCAGTTACTAAGTATGCGATAGTAATACAATATCTTGATTTAACTTTTCTCTCCTCCTGTATCTTGAGGGCCTGAACCTTTACAGCATCGCCATGCTCGCCCATCTTTCATTGTTTTAACCCACTTATACTAACTCGGCTCCTCATTTGGTATTCTGAGATGCGTGCACGTGTAACTTCATTAATATTCTAAAATCCAGTCCAGGAGTAGACGCCCATTCCAAAACAAAATTCACACATAGATCTCAATAACCATGAAGAGACATTTCACGCTATTCCATTTTGATTTCCAACTCTTACTCTACAGCCTAGTAAAACCCCCCTCAGGAGGTTGCAACCAATTCCTCTCATCATACACATTCTCCCCCTCAATAACATGAAACGTATAAATAATTCTCCCCTTTTCGCTCGTATTCCTCTCACTCTTATGCAACAAATTTCCATGAATAAGCACCAAATCCCCGGCTTTAACTTCACCCATTACATAACTCCCTTCCTTTTCCTCTCCCTCTTTCTTCCTCTTCTCCAAGCCCCTCGGGAAAACCTCCCCCTTATTCTCCACAAACTCCGTCCCCCCACCATCTTTCCTCCTAACAAACCTCTTCCCCACCCCCTCCCACTTATGACTCCCGGGCCAAAAACTCAAACATCCATTTTCCCTCGTCGCATCCTCGAGCGCGTACCAAAATCCCACTGCACTCGGTGGATCGGTATATAAAAATGTGGAATCTTGATGAGGTGGGACTGCGCCGCCAATTTCGGGATTCTTGCAGATTATCATTGATTGCAAACATTGGGGTTCTTTGAAACCGAGGGATTGCGCGATGAGAGAGGGAGAGTGAGTGGCGTTTGGGGAGAGAAGCGCGGCGAAGGGGGGCGAAAGTGAATGGAGGGCGTGCCCGATTTTGTTTATAGAGAGGTGTTTGGGTTTGAGGAGTTCGCCTTTTGGGGAGAGTGCATCTATTTTCTTAGGTGTTAGTAATTGATAGTGAAGATTAAAATGAATCCAACGGGGTTGCATGAATCAAAAGAATCATATGAAGTGAATAATTCATGATCCAAAACACGAGAAAACATACCTTCTTCAAAGAAAAATCGTATCTTATCACCACTCTCCAAGAAATAACTATCCCCAACATGTTCCACATCATCTCCTTTCCCAGTACTAAATTTCGTCATAGGATGATCTTCCAGCGAGAAATTATTTAACATAGAATGAGTTTCGGATAGCAGGGAGGAAACTGTTTCTTGGGAGAGAGCTCCTGGGATTATCAAATAACCATCTTTGTTAAAGGTGTCGAGCTGCTCCTTGGTGAGGCCCTTGGAAGCAGCAGGAGACGGCGATGTACGAGAGGGAGACATTTTTGCTTTGAATTGAGAGAGTTGAGGGTTTAATAGTAAAGCAAGATGTGGAGTTTAAGAAGATGGATTCTCTTATCGAATGACCCCTCACTCGATAAGCCTACCTGGGCCGAATTATGTCGGAATTGCCCGAACGGCTCGTTTGCTAGAGCATGCTTTCAAATTGTAAGGTTGAATCAGGAAGCAATTGGTGACAGCAGCAATCTGGTGTGGTGTTTGCTTCCATAGCACTGGAAGCTGGCAATTTGAGGAGAGCATGCATAAGTAAATGAGGACAAGAGAATTGCAGAAATACACTTTCTAATTCTGCGTCACTGTGCTTGCAATTCAAAAATCACAAAATACTTCATTCGTAAATCAATCATATTTCTTAATTTGATGAGGACTATTCGAGGGGATCTTCTCCCTATGGAAGGGTAGTAAGTAAGAAGTATGTGGAGTCGGTGGGTTGAGGAAGGTTATGTATAATAAAAAATAGACTGAGGTTGTACAAAATCCAAAAAGCAAATTGGTGACTGAGGGGTTCGAACCCTCGCATCTCTCGATAATGGTGAATTCTACTTCGGATGAAGTGTCTTAAAACCATCGCCTTAGACCACTCGGCCAAATCACCACTGTGTTGCTATAAATTTTGAGTTGTAATAATTAAATAAATTAACGCAAAATTATAATAAGTATTTTCCCGCTTAATCTCGTTTCAAAAAATAATTTATTTTAGTGACGATAGCTAACCCACCCCCCCCCCAAATCTGCTTTTAATCCATCGATTCTTTTACAGATTCTCAACTTTTCCGAAAGCTCGAGCGAAATGTTTTGATGCGGGGCAACATATGGGCGGGGCAAAAGAGGGACTAGTGTTGAAGCACCCGTTGATATTACAATCATTACTACTATCCCAATCTTAAGGTCTGGGATTTTCCTGTCCTGTCAGACGCAGGGACCCTCGACATCTAAATTGTTCCTATATCCATTACCCCTACCCACTCACTTGTGGTCACCTTACCGAGAATACTATTTCTCAAAAGTACATCGTCATGGCTCTCAATTAACGTTCTTGATACTATGATGCGTTATTCGAACTATCGAAATGAGTGAGCACATATACTTGTGCCTACCTAGTATTTCAAGAAGAGCCATATATACGTATACTCAAACTTGATAGATGATATAGTTATCACTTGAAAATCACATCTGTTCTCTCGGAACCAATATGGTTCCCTCGATCGGCAAAGTAGCATTTACCGAACTGGAAAGACATTCTTTCGAGGACTCGAAGATCCATTAGGACAAAGCCTCGGGGTAGACTGACCCTCACCTAGTCCTGAATTCACCTGGGGTCGTGAAAGAAGATTGCTTCAATTGAGCTATCATCTGGAGCCTCAAAGCACACTTGCTTGATCTTCTCATACGTTTCAGTGCCCTGTATGCTTCGTCATGAATGACATCATGCCTTTCTTCATTGCTGACGTCGTTGTCTTCAGATTCTGGTTCTTCTTTTGAGAGCTAAAGCCGCTCATGAAGTCATGAATCATTCTTCGTGTATTCTTTGAAAGATCTGAATTTTGGGCTTGCTTTATTTCTTTGATTATTGGCGAAACTTTACACTCCGCACTTCAAGCTAGCATAATCTCGAAGTCCAAGCAGCTCAAGACAAAGAGAAGTCCTTTGAGAAGAAATGTAGAAGAAGAAATACTTTCTAGAATATCACTAGTCGGTGACATTTTTGAATATCAGTTATGTTTCCGATTGGTTTGATCTTGAATGGTGGTTGGTATTGTCGCGATACTATATTCGAGATGAAAAATTGACTCCTCCTCAGTGAGTTAACTTTAGAGTGAGTAATACTTGACTGTTGCGTGTATTTTACTACGTAGTGATGATATTTCCTTGCTACAATGCCCAAGAAAAGGCCTCTCTCCAATTAGAGTCATTTTGGGATTGGAATATAAAATCCTTCCTGGGTGGAAATACAACATGGATATACACTGCGATCTCCATTTACTTAAGCTGCGGTGTTTACCGGATCACAGTCTTTGTTGCCTCCCACTTGTGGTTCTGGGCAAATCTTCGTATAATATTCTCATTTGCTAAGCCCAGGCCCTTCCGAATTTCAAATATCTTAGTTCATGGAGTGCCTCATATCCGCGATTGTTCATCATGGCACTGATCGCATTGTGTACTATATAGCGGTCTTTGCTTTGATGTTTCGTGGTAGTGGCGAAATATGTGGTTGCGGTGCTATCCGTCGCTGAATCAAAATAACTTTTCGATGTCTGATTTCCTCAAAGAACTCGATTTTGGTGAGAGCTCATACGTATATACATACTGGACTAACTTACCCACTCATTTTTTGATTATAATATTCTGTAATTGAATGACTGATTTGTCTACTTCTCAACTAAAGCTGTCCAAATTTTGATTTGAAAGATGGCTGTTACTCCAATCCAGTCCCTCGTCTCAAGTTTACCCCCAGAGGTTCTTGCAAAGATCCCAGCTATCGCTGCTCCCCTCGGTATCACGTCAAACTTAGTCAATCCAACAAGCAGAGGTTGGGTCCTTGCCATTGTCAGTTCTATATTGGCTGGCCTGATGATAGTATGTTACGCCATTCGAGTTTATACAAGATTGGCGATTCAGCGAAAAGTAACATGGTGTGATTGTTATTTGCTCGCTGTCATTTCAAATATTCATTCATACTAACTAAATATTAGTCACTCTACTTATAGGTTTCGTACGTATCATTCCTTTGGTCATTTGTATCTCGTATTGATTTGCCAGCAGCTTAGCGCTTTAGTGGTCTATATCGATTTCCTGATATGTGTATATGCCTATAACTACTACACATGTATCAAGCATCAATCAATCGTCCAAAAGCTGTCACTGGAGATGGAATTGTCGGTATTCATTCGTGGGATATCTCCTTGTTGCGTCTATTCAGTCGGCGAAATTTAATAGTATGTATTCTTCCCTTACCTATCACCCTTGATGCTTTAAGATCAGTTCTCACATCAACTAGGCTCTTTACATAGGTACTTGGATGGTCTATTTTGCTCTAGGTTTCGTAAAGCTCTCTCTTTTCCTTATGTACCTTGAAATGTTCGTAGGATTACAATGGGTGAAAATCTGCGTATATATTGATACTACGCTTTCTTCCCTATTCAATCTCGCTATTACGGTCGTTCAATTTTATCTGGCAACGCCTTTCAATGGCGAAACATGGAAATCACATATAGTTTCAGCCCGCACTCTCAAAGGGATTACCTTTTCTGTCTCCGCGGCCGCTCTCGAGTTGGGGATTGATGTTTATCTTTTCATCTTGCCGTTGATTGCTGTTATTCGGTTGCATCTACCAATGCGGAAGCGAATACCTGCTATGATGATGTTTAATGTGAGATTACTGTGAGTGTGGTCTTCTTACTCTTCTGGATTCGATCCCTGACATATGAGTAATGATAGCGCCTGCATGGGATCTGCGTTGAGCATGTATTACCGAGTGCGGTTTAATCGGAATGATGATATGGGTTGGAATCTTCTCAATTGCAATTTAGTATTGTGGGTACCTTCTTCTGTCCGAAAAATCTCGCTATAGAAGACGAAGCTAACAGGGAAAAAGTAATGTTGACCTAGATATCGGTATCATGTTATGCTGCTTCCTACCCATGCGTCTATTTCTCCGCACATACCGACACACGTGTTCAAGAGTAGCTGTCGCTCTCGCATCTTGTATGTGCTGTAGACCAGAACTACTAAAATCAAATGCTCAAACCACAGGTTTCACAGACGAATCGAAACAAGGATCGGCTATTACTAGACCAGCACCAACAAAAGCTCTGGATCAAAAACGTTATCCAAATCTTGATGTGACGAGCCCTTTAGATTTTGAAGGTAGCGGCTTGAGCAGTAAAGGTTGTAATGGCATGTCAACTCAAAAGGCCGGCGAAAATGCTTTCCCCATTGCTACTCACGAGCTTCGCCGCTAGGCTTGAAATTGATGTTCAAATGAACTAAGAGGAGTGCAAAGTTCAGGCAGGATAGTTAACATTCATAAAAGGGGATGAATAGTTGAATGAATATTGAGCCTCTTTTGAATGGCCAGGATGAAATTATACACGAGAAGAGGAAGAAAACAAACTTCGTATTCATTTACAATATGCGTTTAAATGTTATTCTGCGAGAGCAGAGTGTGCTTACTAGAACGTGAAGTTTTAGCCTTAGAAGAGAAAGCTCTTAGCATCTTCGATTTAGAAATTTAGAGACACAGAAGTATCGTGATTCATAATATCTGTAGAGTGTAATAGGTAATGATAAAATGCTTTGTAATAATAGGTAGGAAATAATGTTTACTGCCTACTATGACCGTTTCCCATTAACTTTGAAGTGACTGTTCTTCTTCCTGATACCAACACGAATAAAGCCGTTTTCTCTACGAAAGTCCTTCTCACCATCAAAGATTTCTGAAATTCATTCTCATAAAACCGAAACCCTCAATATGACATCAATAGGTAATTGAGACGTAACGACATCTGAGAAGAATCAAAGGCACCAGCCCCTTTCTCTACTATTGGATACCCCCAAACCTACTTTCTCTTGACAAAGACATACCATCATTCGACGAGACAACCAGAAAAACTTTAACAGAGCGAATGAAGCAAAGAAATCATAGCTGTAAAAAAAAAGCGGCGATTTGTAAAAGTACCGGGGTCGAAAGGAGCCGTGTGATGTAATGAAAGGGCAGGCAATCCTTTTCGCAAGATTCGTAAAGGCTAGGGGAGCACGAAAGAGCTTTTGAGGGTGAGATTGCTGCAATAAGGATGCTGCTGTGAGATAGGGACAGGAACACAGTCTAATGCTTTAACCTGATGCGGGTGGGATGGTGAATCGTGATATCGCGCTCTTTGCAATAACTTGTTGTTGTGCAAGGGATGTCATCAGTCTATGGCTCATTCTCAGTGGAATTGAATAGAGAATGAGTAATAAAAGACCTCTTGTTAGAGACTAACTTAGTCACCCGCTCTTCTCCAAAAATCACTATCGTTATCAATGCCATAATTATCGACGCTATAATCAGAACCATCATCATCATAAAAAGGATCAAGCCATTGATATACGTCGTTGCCATCGTCATCCGATTGTGGGTTTTCCGTAGTGTTGATAGTCCATCCGTGATTCATCATTGCCCTCTTGATATAATCACCCGGACCCTCCTCATACAAGTTGACAGTAATGCTTTGTAGGGACGGAATGGCTCTGAAGCGAGAATCAACTAAAGCCAAAGCCTCCGCAACAATGTTGAGATTGTCAAGCCCATCAAGCTTGGTTTGCCAAGTACTGGTGCTTTCTAAATCGGTTTCAAGCGTAATCAAACTGGTACAGTAGTTTTGGATTTTCGACAAGCCCTGAGAGTCGCTGACTTCAAGCTCAATATTAGAAGGTTCCAGATCGTAGAAAGAGGGAAAGGTGATAGCAATATATCGGATAGAGTTGGCATTGATAGGACCAATCTTATTGAGAAAACCTTGAGCATTCCATAGGTCGAATTCGAAGGTATTCTGCGCGTAAAATACTGACGTGGCTTCGCCGTGTATAGTCCTACATGTGAAAAGTAGGCCCTGAGTCAGGTTTCTGGGTATGAATCGCAGCCGGGAGTCTATCTCGATAGAGTATTCACACACCAAGAGCTCCTCATATATCTTGTTGCGAAGTTCCCTGGGGAGGCTGAGAATGTTGGTCGACATTTCGGTAGCGGTGTGCGTTTGAGGCCTCCTACGCTCACTGCGACACGCAATCGAGATTTGTTTTCTCACAAGCTGCCAATTGCAGACGCGATGTAGATTCAACCGATACCAGATATTTTGTTGGGAAGTTGATTGCCAGATCAGAGTTGAGAAGAAAGCCACTCCATTACCTTTCCACCGCTTAAGAAAGCAAACAAGTAGTCAACGTCACATCAGCCACAAGCCTCACTTCTTGTACAACCTCATCCTATACAACCAACTCCATTTCCCTGAATTCATTAGCTTCTTTATCTTTATGACCTATCCATCTTTGTATCATCACACAACCTTACGGTTACTATTCAAGGCACACACTAACAATCACTGAGTAACACTTTCCATGCATTAACCCGTAACCTCGGGATCTCCATTACCTCCTTTCTCTATCTGCCCCCAGTTATCGTGATCGCAAGCCCGCAAACCAGAAAAAGAAAATTTGTATCCCATTCTGTGGCCGTGAAGTTGTCTAACCTACCTATGTGCACATTTCTTAGAGATGATTGAAGAAAGCCGAGGAGCAAATACTTGTGCTGATTTGTAAAAATGTAAAAGATGCTAATTACTACAAGGAAAGGCCGAGGCTATCTGCCCATCAAGTCAGATGTACCAATGATTGACCTCTAATCTCTTGAAAACCTCAGTATGGTAACGTTATATGACGAGCGACGAGAAACTGCATATGTCAGTGAGCCTCAATAAGCTTCGGCGCCATCATGGATTCAATGCATGAGCTAATGCAAGGAACTGAGATATAATTAAGATGAGAAGCATGCTTTCATTGGCCTAACTCCTAATTTATAACCATCAATTCATATTAATCCAACCAAAATTCAGTCCATCAGTCGTATACGAATAGATTCATACAGCCGCTCTCAAAATGCTCAAATGCAGAAAATGATCCACCCAATTCAAGAGACCTTGGGAAGTCTTTTTTACAGACATTCCATGTTGTTACCAAAAGTATAGATACCGAGAGAATTGAAATCGAAATGTTATAGCCATGTCAATGTATCACGAGTTTGTTGCAGAGTTGCCCGAAGTAGAATTATGCGGGAATTCCTCCGGAGCGCTCACTTGGTATGAGTTCGTAGCCATCTTCAGGGGCGAGGGCAAATGCAGAGATAGCAATACCTGCAGCGGATGCAATCGAGAGACACCAACTAATAGTGCAGAAAATCCATCCTTTGTCCAGCTTCCAGCCCGGGAAGAATTGTTCATCATGGTCATATAGATATGCCTACTAACAGTCAGTATCATCTCGCCTCTCGTCCATTAATTTCCAAAACAAGCACAACATACCACAATACTCATACTAGCAGCTTGAACTATACCCACCAAGACCAGCAACAAAGCTAGTATTTTCCAGCCCGTTTCTCTCTTCTGCTTGCCACCGAATAAGACAACTACATATGCCACCAATGTAACCAACTCTACCACAGCCGCAAAAGACATGAGAAATCCTACGGATCGCCACATGGAACAGAATCCCCTATCTGGCCCTGCACAATCTTCCGATGTAGGGAAATGAGAAGAGTGGCCTGTGAGCGAACTATAGCTGCGATGCAGTCCTATCGATTTCGTTACATGATTACCGTTCGGTGTCGTTACATCCCATGTAATCCAATCAGGTATGAAAATCGATACAAAAGTCATTGTTGTCGCTATACAATTCAAATGATCAGCTATTGTACTATAATGCTTTGGCACAAGATGGCGAAATCAACTCAAAGGGCTAGATTCTGGTCAAGAGAACTGCCTTACTACTAACATATACAAATGATGCAGAGAATAACATACCAGCGATAAACACTGCGAGAGCGACACTGTAAACATAAACCCTCGTCATGGTGCTGTAAATATACCCAAGATTACTTTCGCAAACTTCCTAAATTCCCACCTCTCCTTCGATCCAAATGTTTGTTCCCGTCTCGCCTTCAGGTATTTGATATCGAAGGATCAGTTTTTCTCTTGAAAAGATATAAAGATAAGAGACAACGAAAGTCTCTAAAGAAAAGAAATTGAGAATGAGGGGTTCGAGTCGTTGTAATTGAATCAATATGGGTCTTCGAAGGAAGGTTGCGTAGTAGACCTATGCATGCAAAGCACAAACCGGTTGGCCTGGCCTGCCTAATCGAGTGATTCGCTGATATTAAATAATGCTTCCTCCAAGTTATCAATCGCCCAAACATTCAACAAATGGCGGTGAACGTTTATTTCGGAGAAAGATCCGGTTCCTTCAATTATAATTACCTATATATCACGTCTCAAAATTTCAAGTAGATAGATAGATTGTTTCTGTGCATGTTTGAAGTGATGGGATTCTTTGACTTTAGGAAAGGTGGGAGGAAATGTCCAAACTTGTCATAATGATTAACTTTATTAGTTAGACTCTAAAGAGTGGAGTGGAGTGTCGAAATGACGTTGGAGATTTAACGAGTTCTAATGGGGGGCTTCGGAAAATTCGACAGATTTTAATCACGAGGACTGATTTAGATATGGCTGCATACAATTGCATACAAGGCACAGTAAGTAGTATCACATTATTACTAGGTAGGTACTGATAAGAAGCAATAGTGTATGAGGATTGCTATATTATTGGTGATAAAAGAACAATTGGTATTTGATGCCATGTCTTTTATTTGGGTATCTCAATTAACAATATCAAGGTTGATTTGGATATCGGAGAAAATGCAACCACTAAACAGCCACCACCATGTATTATCTGCTCAGCCATCCCTGATTGGCCATCCGAAAAGAAATCAGGAAACCGGCTTGGACGTTTCCATGATCTCCAACTGGTTGTCGAATATGCAATTGATGTTTGTAGTTTGTAGGCAAGAAACATTGAAGCGATTTGTAAGTCTTCAACCCACATCAGTTCTCAAACCATCCTTTTGAACAACCATCATAATGAGAAGTAACATGTGATCAATACCACTCACTCAATGTTGGATCCCGTCCTCACTTTCGCTGCTGCTCGACCCGTCTTCACTGGATGAATCCTCATCATCACTTCCCGAACTAGATGAGCTGCTTGATGAACTGGAAGATGTATCGTCTTTGTTGTTACCGTCCACCATTGACTCATCATCGGAGCTGCTATCATCAGAATCACTACTTGAATCTGAGTCAGAAGAGCTTGAATCATCAGCCGCAAGTGTCCGTTGCTTTCTTTTCCTTCCGATCTTCTGCGGGGTACCGTCATTCAATCGCAACCTCTTTTCTCCGTCCGTAGCTACAGATTCTGTTTCCGTGGCTTGCGTATCCGTCGTCTCTTCGGAAGACGAAGAGCCCAATTCAGCAAGAATTTGTTCGGCTCTCATTCTTTTGGCCATTCTGGGAGCCATTGCTGCGTCCGACAGTCCCATAATTATACCTTCTTCATACCCCATTCGCGACGATGCCCCAGCGGCAGTCATTGATGCAACATATTCATTCATGGCAAGGTCGTACTCTCGTTGTCTTTTGCTGCTGTCTGCCATGGTTGCTGGAAATCCAGAAGCGTCAGATTCTCGATCTTTCACCTTGATAGCTAATGCTTCGTCTCGGAGTCTTTTTCTGACCCCTCCCTGCAAACCTCTGACGTACTCGTAGAGAAGATGGACGTGATCGGAAGGAACGACCTCAACGTTAAAAGCGTGCTTCAATAGGTGATTTTGGTGATTTTTATTGAACTTCCACGTCTCCTTCGATTCGTGATACTGTCTTAAATACGCTAAGAATGGACGTGGGGCGGCAGTTGGTTTGGAGACTTTCGACTTCTTCACAGACTTCTGGGGCTTCGAATCCTTCTCAGTGGTACCATTTTCGGGTTTGGCTTCCGATTTTGTCTTCTTGACTCTTTTCACCCTTCGTTCCTTTTCTGGGAGTGTAGTATCAAATTGTTCCTCGACTATAGGTGGTGCGGGTGTTTCAAAAGCTTGACTCGTAGAAGGACCGTAGAAAAAGTCGTCTTGTGCTTTTTGATCGGCCACCCAACCTAAGTATAACTGTTTTATACTATCGCCATCTTGAGATTTTGTTTCCGGGGTGAATGTTACTGATTTTTTTAGCGCAGATTTTCTGGGTGTAGTAATAATTGAATCGGGAACGACCGATCGTTGTGGTTCAGAAGCAGGAGGATGAGAGTCGAGATTCTTCGGCTTTTTCGCAGACGTTTCGTGCTCGGACTCGATGTCTTCTCTTGGTCTTTTCCTATTTGCTATCTCGATTTCTCTAAGAGGTTCGGTAATTGAGGCTTGAATATTTGAATCTGAGGAATTTGGGGCCGATTTCAACTTCAAGCCTTATCGTTTCCATGAGGGGATTCGTGGCGCCCCTCCACTCGCGGAAGTTGAGGGGATCATGGCAAAGAACTTAAGAAATCTAAGAATCTACCAGCCTATAGACACATGAACCTAAATCTATGCTTCGTAAGGTAAGCCTTGATATTTGACAAAAAGTACAAAAAATTGACGCTCAGATTGATGTTGATGTGAAGAACCACGAAGTAACTTTTTTCTCTTGATAAGAATGCCCGCCGCTTTAATACCCGGCGCTAAACTATTTTGAACGATAGTCCAGGCTTCAAGCTTCCGCGTGTAAAGGTTAGATAGCTACTGTACATGACAACTTTGAAGCATCATAATTTCTTCCACGTCTTTATTTCTCACCTAAACAACCACGATACCTGTTGATTCTAATTTACAAGTAGCCATTGTCTTGAAATACCCCATCCTTCAAATTCAGAAACCAAGTCGACTTCTTCAAAATGTCGGGTATGTTTGTTCTCGCGCGCCCACCTCTTGACAAGCTCCTCAAGAAGCTCGAGAAGCTTGAACTAACAATCCACAATAGGTAGCGCAGGTTACGACAGACATATCACGATCTTTTCTGATCAAGGAAGATTATACCAAGTCGGTACGCAGATCCAGACGCAAATAGAACCGTTAAAGCCATGGGATTCGTAGGATCTCAGCTTTATTGATCTATCACGACCCCAATCCAACATAACAGCATGCAATAACATTATACTAACTGCTCTTGCGAGAATAGAGTATGCCTTCAAAGCTATCACCGCTGCGAACATTATGTCTGTAGGCATTCGAGGAAAGGATTGTGCCGTTGTTCTGTCTCAAAAGAAGGTTCCCGTACGACACACTGATCCAGATTCTATTTCAAGTTCAATACTAATACAATGGTGCTCCACATAGGATAAGCTCATTGATCCATCATCCGTCTCCCACATCTTTCAATTGTCACCATCCGTAGGATGCGTCATGACAGGTTCTATCGCAGATGCCAGAGCCTCTGTTCAAAGAGCTATTGGCGAGGCTGCCGAATTCAGATACAAGTTTGGATACGAGATGCCGTGTGATGCCCTGGCAAAGAGGATCGCCAATATCAGCCAAGTCTATACCCAAAGAGTAAGCTTACTTAATGAAACCTTTGTCGAAATTTTGGATGATACTGTATCTCTGTTCATCTTGCTAACTTGATATTATTTTTTTAGGCATACATGAGACCGTATGGTGTTGCAACCACGTTAATATCGTTGGATTCTGAATTTGGTCCTCAACTGTACAAATGTGACCCAGCTGGCTACTACACTGGTTACAAAGGAACAGCTTCGGGTCCAAAACAACAGGAGGCGTTCAATCACCTGGAGAAAAAGCTCAAGAACAAGGATTGTGCAGAAGGTAGCTGGGAAGATGTAGTAGAATTAGGCATCACAACTTTGAGCACAGTTCTCAGCGTCGATTTCAAGAAAGGAGAATTGGAGATTGGTATTGTTGGGGGGCCAAGAAAGGACGGAAAGGAGGGTACAGATCCGGGCTTCAGGGCTTTGACTGAAGAGGAGATCGATGAGAGGTTACAGGCAATTGCAGAAAAAGACTAGTTGCCGATCATGAGTAAAGAGATGAGGCAAGATATCCAGATGAGGCAACTATGAAATACGTTCGGTAATACCGGCGAATGACTGATCAAGAAATACTATTGCTATGAAATTCAATTTATGATACCAATCTGCATTTGATACTGAGCAATGGTAGGCGCGAAAGCCACATATCTTTTGTCATCTCGTTAATTTTGGTGCAACATGTGTACACCGAAAGGAAAAAAGAAACGAAACGGAAACATAGCCATATTGTGGCTTGACCACTGCTGGACTGAATAACAGACGACCCATACCTTCGGTGACAGTGTCATGATAGTCTCGGATGATCTGACTAGATCCAGGAGAACATCACTTTACTGCAGCATCAATGATCTAGCATTACGCAGCCCTATCCGGAAATATAGTTTTGGGATTGATCGAATCATCAATCATCTCGCATCTCAAACAAAATACAAGACAGGGAATAGGAAATATTGAGTATTGAGGATCCAAAAAGAGTAGTGGGGTGGAGTCCCCAAATGGGTCTATTGGAGTTTCCAAGTTACGGATATGGAATATTGAGATGCGGTGATAGGAGTGTCTCCCAAAGAAATCACATCTTGGTACTGGGTTAAGATCGTATGGCCCCCAGATGATCTGCTGTAGTCTGTGTTCAGGAGCTAGGAGATTCTCCTGGGTATGTGTATAGAATAGTATGATGTGGTATGTAATAATACATATGCGTCGATATGGTTGGTACCTGGCGCAGTCACCGCTTGTCCAATGTGAGTGAGATGCTTTCTACAACTTCAGCTATAACGATATTATGATCTGGATCCGAGGTCTCCCATTGGTTGAAAAATTCGATGGCAATACACATTTGAGCCTTGAACTGACATGGTTTTTGCTCTGATGGCTTTTTTGTAAGATTATTAGTGGATTAGATGATTTGACGGGTCAAAACCTAGTGAAGGCTGAATATTTTATCCTTGTTCCCACGCGAGCGAGCAGGTACCGAGGTGTAGCATCAATCTTTTGAGCTCATTTTTTACTTTGATTCCTTTACCAAGAAATCCCAAAAGGAATCCCAAATCATTATCCACATACCACGCATACGGAAGTCACATAGATAGAATTGATTGCACATCACACAGGGGGCCCATTTCAATTACCCACAATCTACCTCTCATCTAATCCTCCCATCATCCTCCACCACTCGTTCCCACGTTTCAATCCCTACGCTCTTCCTCTAAGAATCTAAGATACACCCATTACACAATACTATTCCAAAACCTATCTCGAACCATCTAATCTGAATCCTTGGACATATCGCAAATCACTGCCGTCATGCATATCCTGAGAAATATCACAATAGCTTAGTACCCTTGCATCCTTACATCCTTACAGCTCTGTAGGGTTTAAACTAGCTTTGAGCTCGTCACTCCCGTATCATTAGCATCGGACTTAGTTGTGGAGCACAAATGGCTTTCTATACAATGAGAGTAACTCAATGGTATCTAATATTTCCAATGGAATCAAAGAATTGGCTTTGTCTGGCTGAGGTATCCTCCCGTTAGCCAGCCACGTTGAGACTCAAAGTGGATGATCAATTTTCAGAGTCAACGTCTTATCTAGTCAACTATGATTTGAAAAGCTTCATAAACGGCCGAGATGGCTTCATCTTTCCAGGACATCAACGGCACAGTCTTTCATTCAGTTCTTCATTGTCTCCCGTCTCCACTTCATACCAGTTAGCAAGTCATTCTAGTGTCCATTCTCCCGTTATTTGAAGTTGCAGCAGTTTCAAAGACTCAAGCCTACATACACAATGGCCGATGGATGTAAGTCATTTATGTTCCTACCACACAAGACCGTTACTTGTGCTCGTCCCTACAGTGCATTCGGGACGGATGAGACTCAATTGACTTCAATGACTTACACATTCACTAGTGAACGATCAAAGAACTGCTCGGGTAGCAGATCTTCTCTCTGACTTCCGCACTCTTCAATACTACATCGCTGCTGCTCCTACCGACCCGTCAAACATGGATGATTACTACACTGAAGGGTATGCCGCTCTTCGTCAATGCTCCTTAGATGGCCAGCATATCCTAAACTGTGCTGCTGAAACTCGAGTCCCACGAGTTCGCGGTGGTGCAGATGAGCAATCTAAAGCAGAATTGCAACAGTATGTCTCTCCCTACCATCAAACGGCACGATTGGGTCTTTCATGATTTTCCATACTAACAGCGAGAAGGGTACTCCTTGATGCGTTTTCTCGCCGTCACGAGGCTCAAAAGATCTACCTTCGCCAAGGTGCGGCACAGCGTTGGATTAGTTACAGAGATCAAGTGTTACAGGGCCAGAGACCTCATACCGGGCACACGGATCAATTGAACGCATGCGATGTGCAGCTCCGAGCAGTAAGTCAAAGGGTTTTTTTTTCTTTCAATTCTCCACTCCGAGCCTCCGAGCCGCTCCCCACTTCCGGTTCTTGTACGAACGAGCAAGGATGCTGCCAGCTTTTGATCATTTGGTATTATTGATTTTTACGCGTACTGATTTGGGAAATAGGAATTGGTATCAATCACGGATGAGGCCATCTACTCGGATCTAAGGTCGTCCGATTATGGGATGGGGCGCTGGACGCAAGAAGATCCGAGCTTGAGACATGTACAGAGATGGGTTAGGGCTAGACGTTAAGCTGTCAGTGTTCGGAATCGAAGTACGTGGACGGGAAGAGGAGATGTGACTGCCGAGGTTGAGTCGGGAGAGGAGGGACGGGGTGAATCGGATGAAAGGAGGGCTGTAATACTATTGTACAGGAAGATGGATTTGGTAATGCTTGTTGGCTCTTGTCGAATTGGGATTGTTTGGGCGATTGGTTTGGATTGGATTGGCATGGCATGGCTTGGAATTTCCTTACACTTAAAATGGTTGGCGGTGGGCATGGAATGGCGCACACATCAGTTTACCCTGGCCCTGGCGGTTAGGTTTTCTTTGGCTACTTCCTTACTCATTATACGGGATTAGACGAGAGGTAGTTCGGGTTTAGAGCATAGAGCTGTGCTAGTGTGTCTAAAGTTAACTTATAAAATTTGAATCAAGAAATTGAGACATGTCGAATGTTTCATGTGACATTAGTGACATTTGCCTATTCAAACTCGCTAGTATCCAATATAATGGATCCTACTACGCTCTTCACATCAGTTTGAAAGCAAAGAGAATATACTAGCCTCGTACGGCGACAAAATCAAATATGTATACAACTTCCAGAAACCTCACATGATCGATTCCTTCTTCCATACGATCCTTCCTCGATATCAATTATCGAATATCAAATCCCCCACTCCCGAGAATGTTATCCAAAAATAACTCCCAAGGAAGGCTCATCCCGTCTTACTATGGACACAGAGCGCAATACCACATAACGACAAGATCATACCAATCCAGGTATCTATCGATATTAGCTCTCGTACTCGGGGGTCCAAGCCACATTTCCTGACTATTTACTCCGATCAACAGTATTGATGGGGAAGGGATGTAAGGGAAAGGGACGAGGGGAATTACCGCGACTGATTACTTTTCTTTCCACCCACCACTCTCCTAATACTGTGAAGAGAAAAGCCAGAGAATTTGTGATGGGGACTGTTAGGGAGAGTTCTACATATATCGTTAGCATTATCTACGTCATCACTATAGGTACTCATATCACGCTTCTCCCCATCTTCTTTCCTTAAGGATCGACATGAAAGAAAAAAGGAAAAACAAAACTCACCAGCCTGGCCGATTAACAAGAAAAACCAAATACTCCCCGTCAAATTGATCACCAATGGAATCGCATATCTAGGATTTCTCAAAAGATCCACGGCTCCGAAGAAAGCGCCATATAGCTTAGATTTGACGAAAGATTTGGTAACCGAGGGGGATGAGAGAATGGGGTGAGAGGGCGGTTGGTGAGTTCGCGCGGCGGCTCGGATGAATGGGGTTGTGAAGCCCCAGGCGACACCGATGAGGAGGAACCCGATGATGTAGCGGAAGATTGATGGAGCGGAAGTGTCTGGTGGGGTGGAGGTCACTGGGTCTGACAAAAGTGTGGGGGTGGGAGATGGAGCGATGGAATACATGATGTGTTGATGTGTGATGGATTGGGGCAAGGGTGGAGGTGGGTGAATGGTAAAGAGTGAAGAGTGAAGAGTGGAGAGAATGGTTAGGGGATTTTAGGTTGAAAGTGTGATGAAAGAGAGTTGTACAGATCTGTAGTACATTTATTATTTCTTGATGATGTATGGAGAGGATAAGATAAGAAAGGTAATAAAGTAATAAGCTTGGTTTCAATTCAATAGCTACCTAGATGGGTAACGCCCTGGTCGGTATTCGGGGATTAACTGAAGAAGAATCCAAAGCGGCGGTTAATTACCAATTACGAGCAACAGCCTTGCCGCAAGTTGCCGGATTGATAAGATTGTTCATCAATAACAAACAAACAAACAAACAACGTTGACCTTGATACGACGAAATTGTTCGACCTCATCATTTTATAATTAAGACGAAACCATTATTGGGTGTTATAGATCTGAGAATAGAGCTAGAATCTCGGTACCTGCATCACCAGACTCCACCATCTCAAATGATTTTCCGATCGATAACACACAATCATTTCGCCATCATATCATCGGATATTTTGGTAGAGTTTGAGTGATAGTCACTCCAGCCACTCTTAGCCACTTGAAAATGTTCGTGACGCCGTCGACAAATGAAGGATGATTTCTATTTTTATTCCTTTTTCTCGGCCGATGGATGGATTTTATACCTGGATCGTAAGGGAAAACCTTAGAACAAGGATTAAATTTTATACATCGTACAGAGAAAGGCATACTCCGTAGAGGAGGTGATTCTCAACAGGGATTGAATTATGTACATACAAACATTATTAAACCTAGGTAGGTAAGGTCCCGATTTTCGTCATCAGTGTAAAATCTACGATAATACGATAATACGATATCTAATATCTGGTTCCTGGGTAGATGGGAGAAGAGTGAGGATTGAAGAGTGTGATATCAAAACTACGATAATAGCTGATCAACCAATGTAAACAAAAACAAGTCAAATGCCATTCATTTATTAGCTAGCTAGCTACCTACCTACCTACTCACTCACATATACATATCTATTGAATAGATTCAAAACGCGTAATTCAATACATCATCTGTATTCAATTCTACTCAATGAGTGAATTCAAATTTCTTTCTTTCTTTCTTAAAAAACAATCCCTTGGTACACAAAGTAACGAGGGTATTACAAGGATAACACCAGCCTTCACCATTCTTTCTCCACGATTTCAGCCACTCCCTTTAACACTTTCTCACGCCTTGCACACAGATGAGAGGTAACATTTTGAACAACTTTCGAATTAATCCACCGTAGACCCGCTTCATTCCAATCAAAACGGATCCGATTTCTCTTTTCTCAAATCAATTCTTGAATATTTCTGGAGTGTCAGCTTTTTTATGATTTATGCTGCATGGAACGGTCTGAGATGCGAGGGTTCTAACGCGATTTCGTACCTACTCGGCGTTCGACTTTGGAATATCAGTTGAGGAATTCCCAAATACAATGCTCAGCTAGAGCTGGTGAGGGAAGAAAGAAAGAAAGAAAGAAAGAACTTGGAAGTTATTATACACACTCGAGACCGAGATCAACTTTACAACTAGGAGAACACAACCTCAACCACGACCTCGACCTCGAGAATTGTCATATAATAGATCATCATTGGATTATAATATAGTCTTACTTTCTTTTAAGCATTAATAATACCATACTCTCTTTCTTCATCATGGCGACGAAACTCAAAATGGCGGGCATGCATACCGCTGGAATCTTCTCGGATATGACGGTTGATGGTCCAGTAATTGGTACTCTGGTTGTTATCGTTGATCGAGCCAAGAATTTACCAAACAGAAAGACAATTGGAAAACAAGATCCTTATTGTGCAGCTCGTCTGGGAAAGGAAGCAAAAAAAACGGAGACAGATAAGAGAGGTGGACAAACCCCTCGATGGTAAGTGCTCAATGAGGAGTTTATGTCTACTTCATTACTGACGAGGCTATCTAGGGATCAAGAGCTACGATTTACTGTTCACGATTCGCCGGATTACTATCAATTGAAGGTCTCAGTATTTAATGACGACAAGAGAACAGATTTGATAGGAGAGACTTGGGTAAACTTACAAGATGTCATTGTTGCAGGAGGGGGACAAAGTGATATATGGCATAATTTAAACTTCAAGGGGAAATATGCGGGAGAGATTAGGGTCGAGATCACATATTATGATAAAAGACCCAAACCAGAGAAACCAGAGAAGAAAGACCCCAAACAGAATCCATCGACAATTACTCCATCTACATCTGTGCAATCGATAACGGATTTCGGAAGTGTGAGTGGAAGTGGAACTGGGAGTCTGAGAGAAGGAGTTGGTGGACCAAGACAATTAGGGGTGAAACCAATTGTTAAGAGGCGGCCTTTACCAACCGATCCAATTACTGGAGCTCCAGCGCAACCTCCTGTGGCAGCACCCGCGCCAGCCCCGATCCCTGCTGCGGTACCACATCCTGCTGAACTTGTCCATACTCCTCCACGAGGATATCAAGCCCCATCTACAGTAGACCATGTGCAAATGACCCCTACTCGTGGATATAGAGACTCTCCTTCTGCGATACCAGATCATGTCCAAACCCCACCTCGAGGTTACCAAAACCCACCGACTGGAATACCAGATCACATTCAGACACTGCCGCAAGGATATAAGATGTCTCCGAATGGCATGCCAGATCATGTCCCTCGAGGATATGCGAATCCGCCGGTAATTCAGGATCAACCTTCGCCTCGTGGATATTCAAGTTCTGCTGCCATGTCTGATCCAATGCAAGCGCAGCGTGGTTATCATTCTCCTATTGTTGGACAGGAGCACGCGCAAACGCCACCGCGTGGATATCAGAACGGATTTGTTCAGGATCAATCGCCTGTACAAAGAGTGGAATACAACGCACCTTCGGCCCGATATAACCAACCCCAAGGATATGATATTAGTCCAGGATCGACCCCATACGGAGCACCCCAAGACATGATGGTTGCAGCACCACCAGGTTCCCAATCAATGCGGAATAAGGATAGATATGATATTCACGATCCAATGTTGAGAAATGATTACGAAAACGGTCATGATATGAATCAATACGCGGCCCATGAAGCGGATCCTCGCGATAGATATGGAGGTTCTCGCATGCTAACATATGAGCCTCAGCTGCCAGGTCCATATGAACTTCCGATGAGCCCTGGTCCTCCGCCACCTCCCCCGGCTCATGCAAGCAGACACGTGAGCTCGGTGCCAACTCTTGCGCAACCCAAGGCTGTTCATGGCCGTCCAGTCAGTCGGGGAAATTCCAATCCATATAACACTTCCATGGATGATATGCACCGCCACTCAATGCCTGCTCATACACAACCCACTTCAGCATACCAGGCCTATAGCCCACCAAAGAACGATGACCAATTCCGAAGGTCCGGAAATGGAAACCCTTACCCACCCCGAAAGAACTCTTATGATTCGAGAGATTTGAGGTATAATCCCAGTTATGAAGACATGCAGCCAACTGTCGAGGATGCCCCACCCACACCAGCTCCAGGACCAGGACCAGGACCAAATAGTTATCAGACTGCTATACCGCATAGAGGTAGTGCACCAGGTGCTATGCAACACCCAGCTGAAGGGATGTATGACCAAGTACCGGCACCATTAAATTTACGGCATCGACCTAGTCGCAATAGTATTGCAACAACTGCCCCGAGTCATCAACATTCGAATAGCTCAGGTGGCTATCCGACATCCAGTTCTATGTCTTCTGTCAGAGATGGCGCTTCTGTAACCTCAAGAAACTCTTATGGCCAACTCCCATCATCCCGCCAAGACAGAAGCCAGTCCCTAGGTGTGCAGAATACTAATGGAGACTATGGTTTGCCTGAGATGCCACCAACTTTGGTACCGGGAATGGATCCAATCATTGCAAAGGAAATCTCGGATCGGATTTATCACGAAAAACGAGCAAGTTATAGCCAAAACCCTACATCTTCGCAGCGAGGAAGATATCAAGAGATTCCAAGACATCAGCCGCAACAGATCCAACAGCCAATACCCCTTCCCTATCATGATAATTCGGCTGTTGTCCCATACTCACCACAAGCAGCATATGATGATCGCCAAAGTCGATATGCTGCGTCTACGGCTATGGTGCCAGTAAAACCTAGGGGTACGTCGCCTAATCCTGCAATGGATAGACGAGGAAACTCGCCTAACCCTATGGATCGAAGGGGCGTATCTCCCAATCCAATGGATAGAAGAGGTGCATCTCCTAATCCACCTATGGACACAAGAGGTACCTCTCCTAACCCAGCAGTCATGCGAAAACCGGTCAGTCCTGCTCCGGAGCCTCGAAGATTATCAGGTATTGCATTCGGGCCAGATTCATATGATGTTTTCAATCCAAGTCTGGCAGGATCGAAATCTGCAACATCTTTAAGCGCTGCTTATGATTCTAAAGATGATCCCGATGCCAAAATCATTACTTATGATGGTAGGGAAATTGATCCAAGTGATCACATCCCTGAATCTAATTATGCACCACTCCTTGAACAAAAAGGACCAAAATACGCTTCGCAAATGCCAGATCGCAATTATCGACCTCCACCGGCAGAACATCCAATGCCATCAAATGGACGTAAGCAATTACGTCAAGCAGGAAGGCCTCAGTCACTGGCCGTCTCTTCCCCAATTTACTTCAGCGGCGGCATTCCTGATAACCCTCCAGCTACCGCTCATAGGAAACTCCAAAAGAAGTCAAACCGCATGTCGGCACAACCTGCATACCATTCATCCCCAAATGTACCGATCTACAAAGAACCAACTTACGCATCTAGTAGAACGTCAATGCAGAGACCCTCGACGGCTGAATATTCTCATGACAGTTATCAGTCAAATGGTTATCAGTATGGAAGTAGCCCTGGAGGTGGATATAGAGGGGCGGTTGGGCCAGTCGTACCAGCGAAAATTCCAATGGCATTACCGGCTCCGGCTAGTAGTGGCGCAGGGAGAGGGGGTGGAGGTGGGGATGCGTGGGCGCTGTTAGAGGAAATGAAGAACATTGACTTAGGGGCCCCAAGTTCCAGGAGGAGAAGGCACTGATAAACAAATCTAAGCTCGAGACGAGTATAGGCGGCGATAGGGTGGTGCGAGCAGGAAAGGGAGAAAACATAATGTGTTATATTTTTTGTACGATTGAGATAGGATATATCTGGTGGCTGCTTGATTTCATATACCTTTTGCATTTTCTTGCATTCTTGATTATTGCACTCATCTTCTGCGTTGGATTTAGACTCTGGTATCTCAAGGGTCTCATATCAAGGCTTTTATGGGTATATAACAGGCATGGCGTTTTTCTTTGGGCAATTGTACTCTGTTAACATAGGGAAAGGAAAAGATGATGGGTAGAGAGCAGTGGACGGGATAATGTGGAATTCAAAAGGCATTGGTTGGGAAGGGATGATGGAATTGGAACAGACCAGCCCTGTCCGGGTTTGGTAGGATAGGATGAATTGAGAAGGAATGGAGATTGGGACAATATATCAAAATTGGGAGGTTAGAAAGGAAATAGGTGGAGGGGTATAGGAAGGAAGGCAAGGACGAATGAAAATGCAAATGAATATGATATCAAGTTTATACACAACACCCATCAGTGAATCACGTACGTGTAACAAGTGAGCAAGTGTAGGAATACATACATGAAATGAATCAGAGGATATATCAACGCTGGAAAGCTTTCATTCACTAGGCACATACCCGCCTTTTTCCTTTCCTTCAGCCTATCATATTTTCCCCCAAAATTATGGGTATTTCTGAAGTGTATCTAGGTAGCTATTCCTCTCGGATAGTAGAGTTAAAACACTAATTAAAATAAATCTCACTCACACTATTCCTAGTAACTTCACGATGGATTTATGTTTCCCTATTCAACGCTAATCCGTGTCAAAAACGTGCGTTGCGTGCGTATTTGATTCTAAGGTGTAGGTATCGTTTCGCGAGTAGAAAGGGTAGGTATGTATTTATGGTTTGATTTGGTCGCTAGAAGGTGGTGATTAGCTTACTGATTGGTAAGTAGGTAGGTATCTAGTGCTTGTGCTAGCGTTGTCACTATCTTATTTTGTGGATATGTGATGTAATGAGGGGAATCTGGATGGGCGTTCGGTGCGATGGTTTTTTTGGGTGTTGTTGGGGGGTTTGATTACTGGGGAGAGAGGAGAGCAGGGGATATGAGTGAAGGAGATAAGATGAAAAGGAAAGAAGAAAAGATGGGATAGGATGGGATGGTATGAGATGATGTGAGACAAAGACAAGGCGGAGACAATCAGAGCCACTATTAAGGTACCTATGATGAAGTACATGCATGTACATTGAGAGTAGGGAGTGGGAAGAGAGAAGCAAAAATCATACATGTGTAAAAAAGAATTGTATATTCATCATCCTATATCAACAGACCAGCGCCACAAGCAGCCAATCTGCATTCCACCCATCCATCATTCATTGGTATCCTTATCGAACCGTCCTAATATGTCATGCCATGCTACGCGAAAAGAGTCCATGGAAATACAATGCGCCCCTCCTCTCCACGCATCTCTACGCGTTCTTCCAATACTGAGTACTGAAAACAACGTAATTATCTTTCCCTAGCACTCGACTCGCCAGATCTCCCTTCTCTAGCTTTGCCCTTCCCCTTGTCTCTTTCTCGCTCCCTTTCTCGGGCACTCTTCCGCCTAACTCCCGTATATACATCATTAAAATTCATTACCACACCTAAGAACCTCATGTCTGTGTCTGGCTGATATGCCAAATCGCCGAGCAATAGCGAAATCCTCGTTTTAAATTGCGTTCCCAACCCACTCAATCTCTCTGCTAGTAAGGGGAATTCTTCTTCTTCGCCTTGAATATTCGAAAGATTGAGATTTAAAAGTGCAGGATTAGGGTTCTCGAATGGAGATCTAGATGGAGGATAATCATCGAAGCGAGTTCCGGGTCGAGAGGAGGTAGATGTGCCTGGGCGCGGGATGGATGGAGAATTGGCGTTTTGACGTTTTGAGTATTCGGTTACGCTGAAGGAATAAAGACCGTCAACTGCGTCGCGGTATGAGAGCATTAATCGAAGAATCTCGCCTAATTGAACCATGAACGTATTATCATCAAGATCATTTGAATGCTTTTTCTTGGCGCCTAGCAGACCTTTGTGTGTGATGGCGTTGAGATATTTAGTATGCGCTTTGATAAGATCGTCAAGTGTGCAACCATCTTTGTGGATAGCGGATTGGAGCTCATCCCAGGAAGACTCGATAACTTCAAAGAGGATATAGTATTGCAGTTGCGCGATAAAATGAATCATTTCTGCAAGGACACCGCGAGTTTGTTTCCATGATTGATGGAAGGCGGGATCTGGAGATCCAAGTAAGACACCACGGGCTCCAGTCATGCATTTGCGCCAGGTAGTCGACAAGGCAAATTCAACACGCTTGATGCGCCATAGGAAGTTGAATACTTTGAGGTATTGTCGATTACCCCATTCCGTTACAACGACATCGACAGGAGCATCAATTTTGTATTCAAGGGTGAAACAATCCCAACCTATATCACCGTGTGAAAGTTGTAACATACGGGCGTCGAGACGGCGGAGAACCTCGGGCGAATCGTATTGCGCATTAGAGCCACGGATAGCGTGCTCAAGTTGAGCGGTGAGAGTATGACGATATTGAGCGCCTGCCGGACGATCAAGATTTGATGCAAGAGATTCCATGAGTAGAGCGATGAAATCTCCTTGCCCTAGGAGGATATAATTTTTAAGAGCCTTGAGATGTTCGAACAGATGGAACTTCTCTGACATCAAGTGGATTAGTCGGGCCATAGTCGTCTTATAAGCCTCATCGATCCATGTCTCTAAAGTCGCAGTATCACCGTACCGTAGTTCTTTCGAAGCATCTTTTGAGTACTCTTCCACCCATTGAGAATCCCCGCAACCATAACGGATAAAGTTCAAGGATTTACCAATTAGGAAGACCTTTTGAGCAAAGTCCTGGGTGATGATACTTGGTACCATATCTTCATTAAGTTTGTATTTGTCCTCCCATACGCTGCTAGCACCTCCTCTATTTCTGCCATCTTGGGCCTCCTGGATCGCATTGGGATCCTGTTCCGAAACAAAAAATTCATGGTATGGATCGGATAACTCTCCATCATATATCCAATGTCGAAGCATATCATAAAACGGCCGAGTAACATGAATCAGCAACCGTTCGGCGAAAGCTCCTACCATTGGATCCCCGTGCGATGATGAAAATCCATGTATCAACGTGATGAGTTGGCCACCCTTTTTACTTTTTGATTCCTCACTAATCAGGCTCATCAATCTCAAGCCCATCGTCGCTTCTCGGGTCCACACAACGCATCTCTTGAGAGTGACCCCTGCCTTTCCAACACCCCCTCTTGGTTCATTCTCATCTAACGATGAAAGTGCTCGTCGGATTTGACCTTCTAGCGTTGCTACTAGTCCAAGATATGACCTAAGCTCTCCTGCAATAGCGGCTCGTAAACTCTGTCCTAGGAGACCGCCGTCGCTTGTCTGCACAAACCCAGATAAACTTCTGTATAATAGCGATGGCTCAGCTAATGTATGGAGAATGGAGATTATTGGTACAGGTAAAGTGTCGGGTAGTCTGAGGCTTGATTGGGCATCAAATGGTAAATTCGAGGACGATAGGCCTTGTAATGTGAATGGCAAGTCCCTAAGTAATGCGGTTTCTGGGGGATCAATCTCGACATAATTTTCAGCTAGTAGAGCCGTCTTCAATGCGACACCCTCACGTTGGCTACCTGGTGTCTTCGCAAATACCTGTTCTTCCTCCTTTCTATCTCTCTGGCCCCCTTCTCGTTCCGGTAACTTCCTCAATCCTGAAGGCGCAAAAGCATCGTCGAATTCTTTCTCTTCTCGCGATGTTTGGCTTTGAGAGTCAAAAGTCCCATCTATTTGAATGTTTCGACGGATATCTCGAAGAGGAGCAGCGCTAGCAGTATCTTGGTCCTCGACAGGTCTCTTAGATTTCTTCTTATTTACTGGACTCATAAAAGGGCTCGTCAGTCCAGATGGTCTGAGTTGCTCTTGGTCACCTAGTTGATACAGAAAGTAAAGCACTGCCCATTTTTGTGTAATGACCGGTATTGAGAGGAGCCGGCTATATAGGTTTGTAAATCGTAAAGCTTCATTAGGACTTGGGTTTGTTTGTATTAATCGTTTCTTTATCAAATCCGAAGCTTGATTTACATCTGCGACAACAGCAGTTGTTTTTGAGCTACATAAATTGCAAAATCAGCATTCCATAATACTGCGCACAGTTTCCAAAGCCAATACCTTCCCAAAATTTCCCGTACAAAGTCGGTAGCATTGCTTTCTCTTTCTTCTGCGTCTGCAGGATCTTCTCCAGGAATATCTACTTGAAATCGGCGCACTAAGCTATCAATAGCAGTGGAGATACGAGTAGTTCGTGAGGACATAATTGCATCGTTGCGATAATTAAATATCTGCGATTTTATCTTAATCCTTAGAGAATCATATATTCATTAATCTTCATGAGAGTTGATCAAAAGAGTGGACGCGTTGATAAGGATCATACGCGATGATTTATTTACTTCAATTTTGAGGGGTTTGGTTTGATTTAGTGACAGTACAAGGGAGGTAGGCTCGTAGGTTACCCTAGAACTCCAGATTTCTTACATAAGGCTACAAGGCCAACTGACTCTCTCAACGTCACCTCTATGTTATGCCCCGAGTCGACCATCATTCAATCATCAACCACGCTATCAAATCAACAGTTCTTATTTTGAATTTGTGTTATCAAATTCTTCCGCTACTGCTTTATTTATGGGCGATAGAAAATTGAAGGTTTTCGCGCCTTGAGAGCGTGGTCGCGCGAGCCTGAATAGCTCCTACAGTCATCATGCCCGACATTGATCCAGCGGCTTTGAGTCGCTCCAGTGTGACGAACAAGAGTCCAACTCCTGTTTTACCTAACAAATCACTTACTGCGACAACACCGGTACAAAAATCTGCAAAATTCAATCATGTTCCGCCGCGCATCGACCTTGAACCGTTGTATACGGCAGTCAAGTCTGCCATTGGCGAGAATTTTGGGATATACAAAGATTCAATTGGCTTGTTTCTTATGGGTATGTGATGAAAGTTATCGTCTCTTGTGAGGGGCGATAATTACGCGTGTTAGCATTATGTTAATCCTTTGTTTCAGGGCAAATGAACCAAATTGAACTTTCGTCCCGAATTGACCATTTTCTCATAACAAATACCGGCGAAATCGAACATCTTCACAATCAACTGATATCTGCCATTTATGCGAACACAACTCGTGAAATGCCTGACCAGGGCGTAGCAAGCTGGGTCAGTGCAAATGATAAACCTACAACAGGGGCTGGGAGCAAGCCGGTCAGCGGCGATGCGGCGGAACAAAGACTTAAAACAGAAGTCATGCAACTACCGAGCCGTGATAGGAGAAGGTTGAAGGATCTTTCTCAGAATGATGTGAGATTTATTTTGCTTATATGGAGTTATTATGAATCTGTGCTAAATTGCTTTGTAGTTCGACCCGTTCGATGCATTTGCGACAATGCTAACCGAGCATCGCCGACCGAAGCCTGCACGACAGCCCGAGATTGTGCCTGCTAGTGCTGGTGGTCTGAATAAAACTAGTAAGTTATGCATAACCACCAAACCCGGCAAGTTTAATAGTACTTATATGTTATTCAAGATTGGGATCTGGAAATTCGGAAAAGATATGCTTTACCTCTAGCCTCGGAATCAGGAGAGTTTCCTGACATGACAACTATCGAATCGCGAATGCTTCCCATATGCTACGAAACAGGATTAGTCAATGGCCATGTCCAAGATGCAGCTCAATTCATGTCTGTGGCAACAGAAACGTTTGTTAAAGAGGTCTTATCATCGATATTCAGCAAAACGAGAAGCAATGGACCTGGATCTACGGGTAGTGCTGGAACAGGCGGGGGTTCCTCCTGGGTACAAACGCACAAGTATCGCAGGCAGCTAGAAAGGGAGGAAGAGTCCTCGTTGCGCAACGAAGTCCTTCGAGACAAAAACGGCTTATTACCCACCGAGGCCCGCGCAGCAAGTGAACGAGGTCCCCTAGGCATGGCTGATGTACGAACCGCACTTGAGATTTCCGATTGTGGTTTAGGGCAAATGCCAGTCGTTGTCCAGCAAATTATGTTCGGATACCAAGAAGGCGAGCTAGAAGATTGGAACGCATTCACACGGCTTGGGCCTCAAGGAAGAATCATTACTGAGGATGAAGATGGCGACATCGAGATGGGTGGTCTCGAGGTCAACGGATTAACTAATGGCGTCAACGGGCACGCGATAGACGAACCGCTTAGTGATATCGAAGATTGGGGATGGGAAGGGGCCGAATATCAAGATCGAGCTGCATTGGATATGGTACTAGATTCATGTCTAGCAATTGGAGCTTAATACGTAATGTTACCTGCGGCTGGGTATGGAGTTTGCATTGGGGGTTTCAAAGGCGTTATTAACGCCCACTTGGGGGCAGTGGTGTAGCATTGGCGCAACGGATATTGGGTTTGTTTATGTACCAGAATACTGTATAAAATGATCATAAAAGGGAGGGTAGAGACGAAGGGCGCTTTGGGCACGGTTGGGTATAGGGGAACTCTGTACACGATGATACCCATGAACTGGCCAGGTAGGCCACTTATTCATAGTACTTGAATGAAGAAAGAAGCTAAACGATAGAGTGTAAAAATTCATTTATACAACAGCGAATAATCTCAATTTATCGTTATCAATCATGCTAAGAACAATCTCTTCGTGTCGTTTGTACAAGACGGTTTCAGATTTGGCTTCGGCTAATTGCGCCAAGGCTTTCACTAGTCTTTATCAACCCTGAAAGCTCGAGATCTTTGATGCCGAATACTTTGATTTACAATAATCAGTCTAGATATAATTCTCCTTTTTCGATGGATGACGCTATACATTATGATTCTATTTCAACAATCGAATCCTATATAAATCACTTTCTAGCATCACGCCAACCACCCAAAACTTTCTGTCCTTCTGAAGTCGCTCGAGCACTTACTCATCCGGAGCTTCAAGCATTGGGTTATTCTTGCTGGCGCGAAGCCATGCCAGATATTCGATCAATTCTGTTTACGATGCGAGAAAACAATTGCGTTGAGATCTTACAGAAAGGTGTTGTGCTTGAAGGAGATCTTGGAGCCGGGCTAGCAAATGTGGTTGGACCTATCAGAGTGCGAAAGCCCCTAGCCTGATTTGCATTTATTGTCCAGGGGGGAATTTTGCTGTCACCACCCTGGAGTTTATGATTATGTCTAGACTTCTCCACACAAAACCATCGAAATGTTCACTTGATTATTGGAACGATGTGTCGTGCTGAGAAATCGTACTGTGGAAGCCCATCAACAACCTTGGCAGCCTACGAATACTTTATTTTGTGTTTTCTGTCAAGCCACATCAAATATTCACCTATTGCTCCCTTTGAGTTAAGGCAAAGCGCTTTTGTTCCTCGTTTCATCTCTCAACTTTGTCATGGGCTGATTTTAACACTGTGAATTGTCCCCGGCTTGTTCTACTCTACCTCTGTCGCAACAGCCATGCTGTATCATTTCAATCTTCCTATTTTGGGCTACTATCCGGCATTGAATTCTTTGATATCGAACTTCCGGGCCGCTTGTGGGAAGGAAATGCAGAGTTTTATTTTCTATGGGGTTAAACGATGTTGAGGCAGATCTGTTGACGGACAAGAGGGACTGAGCAAGAAGGTGGCATTCGAGAAACTTAGTGGAGAGTTTGATGATTAGCGTAGCTACTGTAGATGCGGATCCCAAATGATCAAAGAAACTTATCAAGCAGGTCGTGGGGAATTTTTTTGGAAAGGCTTCCTCAATGTATTACTATGATCAAAGCTCTCGGACTAGCCATTCTGTTGTCATTTGGCTTTATGTCGAATGGCACAAACTCACAACTCTCACCCTTGGTTGAAATTTCACTAGTGTTAGTACTCCAAAAGAAATGTTTCAAATTCCATAGATCTCTTTTCATTCTCTAAAGCTGGAGTAAATGAACATCCACGTAACTAACAGATCATTCGAGGCTTTGCATACAGAAGCTCTCGCCTGGGCATATTCACATTTAGCTCAAATATCAGCCTTCGTTCATTTTCGGACGATCTGTCAATAATGGCTCTTGAATAGCCTTTGGCCTGTGTGGCTGCATATCCTGAATCTTGCAGTTCATGATAGCTAGTGACTCTAACCTTGAGCTGTCCCACATTACATAGCCCCATGATCTTAAACAATCTCTTCTTTCGTAACAGGAGACCCAATTACCTCCATCGAATGCAGGATTCCATTGTTGAACAGACCAAAGCCATGCTAGATTTGGTTTCTCCTTCCCCGTGTATGGCGACTCTAGTACAGTTTTTCAAAATCCAGAATCTTGCATGATTCGCATATCGCAAAGAGAAAAGAATACTTCCAGAGTATCTGAAAGGAAGTTTGGAGGCGTGTGAAATTGTCCGTACTCGAAAGCCTCCTCTAGCAGAGGGAATTCATGGTATTTCGAATAGTCGTTCATAACTTCCGACAGGAATTCAAAGCCAAGACTCAACAATCGCTCAGACATCTCTCGATAATCAATGAAGTCTGTAGTCGTCCAGTCAGCTTTGGATGTATCCTGAAGACGAAACTTACCTCTCTCCTCGGTTCTTGCTACAGCGTTCTCCATGCTATCCCCTGGGTCTTCCTCGCAGTATTCGTTCAAGGCGAACCACTTGCGGAGTTCAACTGAACAATCTCTAAATACCACATCGTATTGCCTGCAAAAAAAATCTCTCGTGCATACCATTTCCTCAACTTCCCACAGTTCAAATCTAGACAAAAAGAGATTCCCGAGTTCTTCGCAAGGGGACTCCCAATTGGGACGATAAGAAGGACTATATTCCTTTCCGAGAATAGTATATTGAATATCTCAATTCTTAGGATGCTACGTTGGATCCTGCGTATCTCGAATCGGTTTGGTGATGGTGGATGCATTTTTTCTCCAGTCAGCGGATGATGTGATAGAGTCACCTGGGAAAATGCCAACGTTACATAATGGAGAGCTGGTAGGAACCTCGATATGTAAATAAATTCCGCCGAGGTGATATCGAGCGGAAATGATTTATCTATACCTTTGTCATAGTTTGCAAGGAGCTGCTTCACATCACTGAACCATGATGGCCCACGCTCGATAGTAGAGGCACGCGCTACCATTCGTGCTTCGTGGAGGATGTCCGGGCCAATCTCAGTAGAGAGGACAGTCAAAAATATATACTCAAGTCGTTCTGTATAGACACCATGGAAGAGTGGAGATAAATGTGCGAGGCATTTAAGAGTGGCAATGTCAGAAGCCGCGCAGAGAATAAGTTCCTTCAACTCTTGCGGTAGATCATCGAGCTTTGCCATATCAATTCACTTTTCTTTATGCACGTGTTGAGCGATGGTAGTTGCTATGAATGAGGGTGTTGCTGAGATGTAAACGTAGCACAGGTAGGTAATGGGCTCGGTGGGCAATTGTGGCCTAGCCTCGTGTAACCCATTCCGTTTGTCACAAGCCTATATTTTTTCACAGGTGTGACTCAACCAATGTACTACATTGACTTGACTCGATTTCTCAAATAGGATGTAGAATTCATATGAAATATGAGTCCGTTATCAAAGGCAACTGCTTCGAGAATATTTGCTGGTATCCACGAAGATCTCCTAATTCTACAGCTATCAATGTAAAATCCGTTGATACAATACCTGTGTCCAATCAAAACCTCGGAAGTTGTGTCTTCATTTGATAGTAAGGGCTTAGATTGCCGTTATTCAACTGGTCTTGGGTGAAAGATATGGACCTATGTACCTTTAATTTCTTTAATTTTCGGCTCACTATTTGTTCAACTACTAAGTATACTTTTCCGTTCATATACCCTGATCTCAGGTCTCAAAACAATACCTTAGTGATCGACACTACTGAATATTTATGCGATGTATTCAGGACACTACAATGGAGTGCAATGCAATGTGAATTATTTTAGCAAATTTCTGGAGTGGAGTGAAAGACACTGATGCACTGAAGGGAACCTTTTGAGGGTGTTCCTTTGGGGAGCCTAGAAGATTGTTTTAGAAATTGGTAGAAATTCAGGTTTTCCGGATGAAGAAAATGATATAGAACTGAATATTGAGACTTAAAATGGGAACATGACAACACCAATCTAGGCGTACAATACTGCACATCTCTCAGGAAAAAGTAGACCAGGGGAGATGTGATCGGAATCAGACGTTTCGAGAATTCGTCCATGTGTTGCGGCAACCAATAAACTGCTGTTCGTTCTTGTATTTCCAGATGGAGGAAGATGGAATAGGAGGAAGGGGAAATCTTTGATTTTAGAAATGGGATTGTAGTGTCTTATTTGAGGATGAGAGAGGAGAATCTTGGAGTTGTTACGTGCACGTTGAATGCTTTGCTGGCGAGAATGGTAGGTAGTAAAGAAAGGGTATCGAAGTTCATTGTGCTCAAGCCTCAAGCACCTTGCTATCTGGAATATACAAGAGATTAAAATGCGAATAACAAATAACAATATGGAAAGCAGAAGACTTGGACCTCATTTTTGTGCCGTAGCATTCCTAACTTTAGGACCTCGGGGCACTGTATCGTCGTCCTCGATACAGTATGTGTCCTTCTTCATTTTGTTCAAGTACTCGAGCAAATGGTTATTACGTAAGAATTATATTCAACGCGATGGAATTACCGGAATGTCCCGATGCCGATAGTTCCCGCCAAGACGATTTTTATGGCGGGTGAAACTTTTGGAGTCCATAATTTTTTTGACTTGCGATGATACCCACCCTCGAGCCACCGTGCCCACTACTGACTCTTAGCAATTCTTAACTGCAGTTGATTTAAGTACGGGTATCCCCAAGATTTCAATTGAGTGAGATTGAACACAATTTGCAATTTTGTAAGATTTTGTAGTTTTTTTGAACAGTCACAATGCTTCGGACATCCACACTTCGAGCTCCGTTGCCTCGGGCAATAGCTCGTACATTCACCACCTCCACCTGCCCCGCGAATGCCGTCAACATCACGAGCAAATCTGCCACTCGGGTCCTCAATTGTTCTCCTTCATCATATAAGCTTAAGAGCTTGCAATCTTCGTTTCCTTGTCTGCAAAGAAATTTCCACGCAACTGCATACAATATGTCACAAACAAGAACCGAATCCGATGCTTTTGGAAACGTCGAGGTCCCTTCGGACAAATATTGGGGAGCGCAGACTGAGCGTTCGTTGGAGAATTTTAAGATAAACCAGCCTCAAGATCGCATGCCTCCTCCAATTATCAAGGCTTTTGGTATTTTGAAGGGCGCGGCTGCAACGGTCAACATGCAATTTGGTCTAGGTACGCCTACATGAAAGGAGAGACAAGTTAGGACATGAGCTGACGAAATTTCGACAGACCCAAAGCTCGGAAAAGCTATTCAAGAAGCTGCCAAGGAAGTGGCAGATCTTAAGTTGCTCGATCATTTCCCTCTTGTCGTCTGGCAAACTGGCTCTGGAACCCAGTCAAATATGAATGCTAATGAGGTTATCTCGAACCGGGCTATTGAGATTTTGGGCGGAACCATGGGAAGCAAGAAACCAGTTCACCCTAACGATCACGTTAACATGTCAGCTTCTTCAAACGATACCTTCCCTACTGTTATGCACATTGCTGCAGTCCTCGAAATCGAGAATGAGCTCCTTCCCGCGACTAAGTCATTACGAGATGCTCTCCAAGCTAAAGTGGATGAATTTGAGGCAAAGAATATTATTAAGATTGGACGAACCCATTTGCAAGATGCAACTCCTCTTACCCTCGCCCAGGAGTTTTCCGGATATGTCGCACAACTTGATTATGGTATCGAGCGTGTCGAATCATCCCTACCCCACCTTAGACTCTTAGCGCAAGGAGGAACTGCTGTAGGTACTGGTATCAACACCTTCAAGGGATTCGCAGAAGCTATCGCAGAAGAGGTTACTAAGATGACCGGAACACAATTTACCACTGCACCTAACAAATTCGAAGCTCTTGCAGCTCACGATGCAATTGTTCAAGCTTCTGGATCCCTCACCACCCTCGCCTCATCCCTCTTCAAGATTGCCCAAGATATCCGATATCTTGGATCCGGTCCTCGATGTGGCCTCGGCGAGCTTGCCCTTCCAGAAAACGAGCCTGGAAGTTCGATCATGCCGGGTAAAGTCAACCCAACCCAATGCGAGGCCATCACTATGGTTTGCGCCCAGGTCATTGGAAACGGTACTGCTACAACCATTGGTGGTATGAACGGCCAGTTTGAATTGAACGTTTTCAAGCCATTGGTCATTAGAAATTTGTTGCACAGCATTAGAATCTTGAGTGACGGAATGAGAAGCTTTGAGAAGAACTTAGTGGTTGGACTACAAGCCAATGAGGAGAAGATCCAAAGTATCTTGAAAGAATCGTGCGTATACCGATTTCACTTATTAATCCCATCTTCCCCTTCCTTCGAGCCTGAAAATAGCAAGTATTGACAAAACTCTCAATAGTCTCATGTTAGTCACCTGCCTGAACCCAAAGATTGGTTACGATATGGCTAGCAAAGTGGCCAAGAATGCCCACAAGAAAGGATTGACCTTAAAGGAATCAGCCATGGAGTTGAAGGCTTTGAGTGAAGAGGATTTCGACAAGTTGGTTAGACCGGAGTTGATGGTTGGACCAGAGGATTATAAGAAATAAGCAACAAAAAGAGAAAATAATTGTAAGGACAGTGATGAAGAATGCATTGATACCATACATGAGCGATATTGATGGTTAGCGTCATTGTTATTTGTATGTAGCGATGTACTCATAAATGGGCTAGAGCGGATTGAGCAATTTGCAGCATTAGCATTGCCGTGCGTATATATAAATGTAGATATACACCTAGGTTTGCTTGAGGAAGTTGTAAAATAGGAGAAAGACGAGGACTAAATTAAATATGATTATATCCCCTTACCGACAACCTCCCAAGACATGGATTTGCAAGTCAATTCATCCAGGCTTGTCAATTGGTATAACGCATATAGGTAGTATCATCAATTAATAATAGTAGGTGGCATTCACTTAGGTAACTTCTCTCCTTTTTCCTTCACTTCCATGATCCATCCCTACGAGTACCAAACACATAATTGCCCCGCCGGATTTTCGGATAAATTCGCCCTGTTCAGTTTTAGGAGTTTTGGAAGGAGGTGTGCCTTACTAAGCATGGTCCGCTTCACAGCTTCCATCCTTATCCATATCCATAGCTGTGATAGCTCGGCAGTCTTTCCACAGTATCCATTCTCGAGCTATTGTTTGAATTCTTTTTATCTTTCGCACCAAACAGATTGCAATCGAGTTTTGGAATGGAATCCACTTCTTCAGAGAATTCTCTACAAAGTTGCCACCGCATATCTCTACCTAGGTACAGAGCGGTCAAAGTATGTTGTTTATGATGGTCATGATGATACTACTAATTATGATGGATTGGTGATTGACCAGGAAAATGACAACCAATAACATTCATCTAAATAACAGCAAGCTTACCTGCAAACAGCTGTTGCCATAAGGATGGCAGCTTCCAAGCCATAGATCTTATGATTATTTACAGGTTTACATCTTCTATAATCCTTCCTCATCCGTTTTCGGTCATAAACTCCACCAAAACATCGACTTCACGTGCAGATACGCATATAAAGGGGCTCCCGGTCTAGATGAAGCAATAATAGAAACCGCGCGGTATGGGTGATAATAGGTATGGTTTAGACCCTGATCTTCTCACGGTGGGTCTTCATAGAGAATTAAGGGTATTTGCGGTTTTCACAATACTAGGTAGGTGAATCTGCTAGTTCAATCGCAAAATTATGGTCCCAAAGATATTCCTTTTAATACAAATATTCATTCATGTCCTTCTATCACAAATAATTTTGGTTAACAACCAATTATCTAAACATCATGGATCTTCAAGCCATGAATCCCAACTTAACTCAACCCGATCGAAGAGTGCTTGAATTACTACTAAAAGATGTGCAAAAAAGTAACAAAGCCAATTCCTCGGACACATCTGCAAGTCAAGAAAGCCAATCTCAAATCGACGAGCAAATTTCGATTTTAGAAGCACTCAACGATGAGAGCAACGAAAAATTCCAACCTACAGTATTTACAAGTTGGGATCAAGAAGATCTTGAACGCCTTCCCCGTCCTTTATACCAATACATACTTGAGCCATACGTACAATGGGCGAAAGGAGTAGTACGTCGACCAACAGATGTTGTCTTCCTCACACATATCATCCTTTACCTTGCCACGTCGGTCCCGAGCGCTATAATTTTATACAGCAGGTTCTCATTGATACATGGATTCTGCCATTGGATCATGCAGGCACTTTACTGCGGACCTTTCACCCTTATGCTTCACAACCATATTCATAACAACGGAGTTTTAGTAAAAAAATACGCATGGCTCGACCAAACGTTTCCATACCTCCTTGAACCCCTCATGGGCCACACATTACATTCTTATTACTACCATCATATCAAATGTCATCATGTTGAGGGTAATGGACCGGATGATCTTTCTTCGACTCTGCGGTATCAACGGGATGATATAATTGACTTTCTGAAGTACTGGGGTCGCTTTATGTTCTTCATCTGGCTTGAGCTTCCATTATACTTCTTCCGGACCAAAAAAATGAGATTGGCATGCGAGGTGCTGTTCTGGGAAGTTGGCTTATACGTGGGCATGTATGTGATGGCTAGATTGAACTTCTGGCCAACCCTCTTTGTATTGTTAATACCATTCATGCAAATGCGAATTGGATTAATGGTAGGGAACTGGGGACAGCATGCATTGGTTGATGAAATTGATCCAGATTCGGATTATAGATCTTCCATTGTTCTGATTGATGTGGCGGTAAGAGACCATTCCTTGAATTCATGGCACTGTTTAGATTCATAACTAATTTCTTGTCTTGTAGAGCAACCGAAACTGCTTCAACGACGGTTGGCATACGGCTCATCATCTCAATCCACTTCGACATTGGCGCGATCAACCACTCAGTTACTTGAAAGGAAAACAAAAGTACGATTCTGGCAAAGCTCTCGTCTTCCAAAATATCGATTACATTATGATGTTCATCAAACTGATGCAGAAGGATTATGAACATCTTGCTGGATGTCTCGTTCCGACAGGGGAAAATATTGGGAAGAGCAAAGAGGAGCTGGCAGCTATGCTGAGGACGAAGACCCGCAAGTTTACGGAGGAGGATATTCAGAAGAAATTCAGAAGTAAAAAGGCTTCCTAGAGTTTCCCTAGGAAAAAAGGGCTACTATCCAAGAACACAATAGGTCACAGGGTGATAATCTGTGCCTGCGGCCAAGCCGGCAACTCCTGCGAGATACGTTGTCTCTTGAAGTCCATGGCCAAGGTCAGGTGCAGAAAGAAAGGGAATGGAAGAATCGCAACAACCGTTCTTGATCCGCTATCTTTTCAGGGCATTCCGGCGCTTTCATATACGTATAGATCAAGCACAAACGATGTATGAAGCTACAACATCATGATCGAACAGGCTTACATACATTGCCAAAGTTGGCCATTCCGATACAACATCTAGCACTAGCGTGGAGGATCTCATATATCTTGAACATACCTCAAGTACATATATGTGGATTATATGGAATATATCCTAACAGCGGAGGAGGGTAAATTGTAGATTGGCTAGCATGGTACAATAATATAATGTTGAATTCATTTTAGTTTTTACCACTCCCTTTCCTGGTTCGATGCGTTAGCAAATATACATTGACTCCAGTGCTTCAATAAAAAAGTTTGACGGTGCAATTTGATACCGGACATAAATCAGGAGGTCCGTTTCCGATCGAGAACCTCAAGACGGAGGGCTTGAAGGGTTATCTGCATGAACAATGTAGCTGATTCTTCTTATATTACACAAAAGCATATTCATCCATCTACCCCTCAAATCTCTACTCAAAGTCTCTACTCGCTACTCTCACGGGTAAGAATCCATATTACTGAACCCGCCCGTGTTAATGACTAATATCTTAGTCGTCTCATCTCCTTTCAAAGCAGGCGCTCGATCCCATAATCTCGTCAGTCCATCCCTTCTGCTTCCTGGATTGACATAAGTCTCCCAGTAGTCCTGCTCGAGCTCCACCGTACGCGCATATGCAACGGTTTGGGAAAATGTCGACATCCATACTCCGAGGAAAAGTGCTGCCTCAACCAACACAGCATAGTCAATAATAGCTATGGTGTCGAATTCCATTTCTTCTAATAACAAAGATGGTTCGGAAAGAGATGATGCCAAATTCCACTTATCATAAACCCGAAACCCTAGTGCCGAAAGGGGCTCGCGGAACGTTGAGATGGCTGCTTCATCCCCACAACTTATATATATGGTCTTAATACCCTCGGCAGCCCCTTGGGCAGTAGATGCAAGCTCGATTTCCTGCGTAAAAAACCCAATTTGATCTTCCCGTGAACCGAAACTTTGGGGCCAATCGCTTTCACCCCGGAAATGAATTCCGATATACCCATCACGTAGCTCGGGACTATATCGAAGCATCGATCCGAGATTGAGTAACTTCCGATTGTATTTTAGAGTACGGAAGAGCTCTTTTTGTAGGGCTTATTCCGAGTCATATGTATAATTGTATGCATATATCGTATCGCCAAAGCCAACTGCGACTGGATTGTAGGCTGAAATGGATGAGAGGGAAAGAGATTCCAAATGCTCGTTCACTATAGCTTTGAACGTGCCAATATGGTGACTGGCATCTCCGTGTTTTCTCTTCTCCATCCGTATGATTCTATCCTCATCTATTCCAGAAACATCCCCACATTGTCGGACTTCAAGCTCTGGGCATGCGGAACTCATTTCCTGGAGAAGATACTCAATATCCCAATATACGTCTGGACATAGAGTATTATCAGTGGTATTGCCATAGTCAACGAAGTTCTCGGTGTTGCGATGCGATTGTACTGTGGGAAGGATGATTCCGGAACCAAGGTCTAGGGCCAAACGGAGACAAGTTTGTATACGATTACGGGCATTGTTTAGACCACCGCAGATGGATGTAGAGTTGGGACCACACCAGGAGTGGCACTGGAGGTAGAGCCCAGGTTGAAACGTGGTAGTTTCGCAAAGGGAACGGAGAGCGAGGAACTTGTATCCGCCCTTCACTTCTTCTACTTCGTTATTGTTCGTATCCTCATGATTGATGTCTTCCTCCTCGATCATTTCAACTTCCGTATCATCCTCCCCATTCCAATTTTTTTCCGCATCTTCGTCTTCTTCGTTCTCTTTTCTTTCCTGCTCCTCTTTTGCTTTTCTCTCCTGCTCTTCCTTTTCCTTCTTAATCCTTTTGTCCTCCGCTTCCTTCTCCTCTCTTAATCTTTGCTTCTCCTTCTCCTCTTTCAACACTTTCTCCTCATACGGACTGGCATCACCGGGTGCACTTTCCCCCCTCCCCATTCCAATTTCTTCTAGTCTTCCTAATCTATTCTCCTCTGATTCCTTATTTCCTGCTCCGACGCTTCCACCACCCCCACGCCAGCCTACACTTTTGATACCCCCTTCATCCTCACCACCAATCAATGACGACGGGAACTTCGAACTTCCCCTGTCCTGCCTTTCTCCACCATTGATTCCTTTCCCATCATCCAAACGCACTTTCCTCGATGTCGGATTTCCATAATACATCACCCAAACAAACAACAAAAATGCAATAATAAAATTATGATATCTAGTCACCATGATTTTAGGGTCGAAAATGGCGATAGATCAAGCAAGATTTCAGGAAATCAGATTTGAGATTACTGATGAACAGGAGGAAAAAACTACAGTAGACTCTTCTACATCATAAAATATGTTGGCAATTTCTACAAATTCGGCACGAAAGCTACACAATACCTGTTCTCAGAAACAAAGTCATTGTGACTCGAAATAGACAAATGCGTCGAGCGCAAGAGTAATTGTTCAGAGAAAGTAAAATTTGAATGGATGCAAATGCAACTGTATAATGCATTACGAAAACTTTTGGCTTTTTGCGGGAAGGTGGTAGCTTAATATGTGAGTACATGCTCTGTTCTCGGAAAACAACACTGGGTTGTGGAATCGACGAAAACGACGAAAGTTGCGAAGGATTTCAAACACGACGAAAATTAAAGCCAAATGCGAAAGAACATATCTATTACCAAACTGATGTTTGAAAAGCATACTGAAAGAAGCTTTTGAAAGTCTCGTCTGGTTCATGTGAAAAAGAAAGAGAAAAAGGTGAAGGAATTTGACACTTGGAAAATGACAGTCTTTCTTGTTTGAGACGATGTCCATGTGTGATGTTTTTGAAATTTTGATGCGCATCAAAGGAGGAGTGAGAGAGAACCATCACAAGAGTTACTTATTCCTAACAACAGTAAGGAGTTTAAATTCATGTATATCATTATCATTATCATATTTACTGAAAGCCTCGCATGAAATTGTCTCAGATACACATATTTCTGAATTTGGAGAAAAAGCAAACTCTGAATGCGGCATGGCGTATTTCAAGCACATCATCCCTAGAATAGGGGAAACAAATCTCAATTTATACAATTGCAAATCTCAGGAGCTGCTTGTATCTTCATCTCCATTTACATAATTCGGGACAGCTATGTTGGGTAACTACAACATCAGCACGGCCAAAGAAAACTTCCTCAAGGCCAAACCTCGGAAACTGCTATTTCCAGTCATCTATCTCACGATATTCATTTTATTTGTACGAACTGCAATCGAGCACTCGAGATATGATGGAAATCCATGGAGTGTCAGCTTTGGGGCCGATAACTCAACTCATCAAGCTCACAATGATATCACATCAACACTCTCATCAGAAGATCTCTGAGCAAAGCCCCAGCCCCCAACAGCAAATATAACAACCAGCAACAAAGTAGCCGTCATAATCGAAACCCGACGCTCAGGCAACATCATTCCTCTAATTCTCCATTTCAGCGCCGTACTAGGACCGACCTGGCCCCTCGTCATCTACACGTCCGCGGAAAACTTCGGATCCTTCTCCACCTCTGCCGCGCTCCTCCGACACCAGCATTCGGGCCGTATCATCGTGCGCTCTCTTGCTCCCGGCACCTGGTTCTATAACTGGGACTCCGTATCTGCGTTTCTGACTACGCGCTGGTTGTGGGAGGATCTGGCGCCGGCGGAACATATCTTGCTGTTTCAGTCGGATAGCATGTTGTGTGCGAATGCGGCGAGGAGTGTAGATGATTTTATGGAATATGATTTGATTGGTGCGCCTATTGAACCGAAGTTTGGGCAGGGATATAACGGCGGTTTGAGTATGAGGAGTAGGAAGACTATCTTGAGGGTGTTGGATGAGTGGAAGTATAGTGATAATCCGCACCCGGCGGAGGATCAGTGGTTTTATGCTAGGTAAGTTTTGGTGGTGTAGGGCTGGCGAGTGATGATTTATATGGTGCTAATAAATGTGTGATGGTCTTAGGTTCAAGGATTTACAAGATAGAGAGATTGAGGAGGGTATTGAGGATGGAATTAATCTGCCGAGTATGGAGATTGCAAGAACATTTGCAGTAGAGACGATTGATCATCCTCATCCTTTAGGTGCCGATCCCCCTTTTCTTGTTTCGCTTTTTGTTGTTTTCATTTCTTTTTATATTTTGGATGTAAGGACAAGTATAGGAACTGATACCCGAGTCAAACAGGTCTTCATCAGCCTACAAGATACATTCAGCAACACATGATGAGCTTGGATGAATGGTGTCCGGAATATAAATTGGCTACTACAGATCGGATTTCTTGAATTGACATGGTGAAAGGGAGCGCATAACTGTGATACTAAAAAGGGCGGAATGCAATGGGTAATAGATATTTTTTGATTTGCTGGATTTACATGAAGATGAAGAATTGTATTGTGTAGGGTAGATGGATATAAATTGCAAATTCTCTTTCAAAGTGGGAAGAATTTAATAGATATGTATTTCGGTATTGTTCATGATTCAGCTTACAGCGGAGAATGAGATTGATAAATAAAGCATTTTTTCACGTACAATTATTTTCTTCTATCAGATAGGCTTGCTCATTAGTCGAACTACAGTACTCCATACATAGTGATCCTTCATTCTACGTGTTTTAGTTCTCTAAAAGCCCAGTCATAATTTTGTAAACGCTCCTGTTTTGAAACCTCAATATACTCACTCACAATAGGAACTGCCTTCGCCCAAACATCCTTCGGCAAACAAAGCATACCGAATTTCCTTGCCATTTCCCTCTCGCCCTCCACCCTCCAATTGATGCCCAGAAACAACACTAAATAAGACGGTTTCAATACCCCATCCCCTTCTACCAACTACACTTGTAGAATCTTAATCATTTCAATTCCATCATTCAGAAGCTCGACAAAACCTATTCCGCGCAGAAAGTGCAGGAATCTGAGTACAAAAGACGGTCGGGAGTTATACCAAGATGGGTAATACTACATGTGAGTATTTCAATATTCACGTTTGATTGGAATTTGACTGTGATGCGTGCTACATATTGACTATAGGCCCCAGGGGTTTTCAAAAGGGTGACATTCTCGGCAATCTAAGTCAAAAAGCATACATCCCTCTTCTGAGCATTTTAACATTCTTGCTCAGAGTAGTTACCTAGTAGCCCTTCGACAAAGACCTAGAAGGATATACACAGTCGGGCCACGATTTACGAATATCCTGTTAAGAGGGACTCATGGAACTTTCCTTGATAATCCTTCTCTGGTACGTAAATGAGCCCTTGATCTCACGGCCACCAAATCTCCGATATGCTTTTTGGTATATTCTAGTTCCTCGTTGAAAGACATGCAACTTTTTGATGCTTACTTGCTCCAAACTCTCTTTCTAATGTGGTGAACAGAAAGCCCGGCACCCCAAAGCACCCAGGATCAAATATCACTTATTAAAGTCATCTCGGGTTCAAAAGCAGAACAGGATCTTTGCTTATTCCTATACATGACCTAAAAAGCCCTTCAATATATGGACTATAAGCCGGCCGAGAAGTTCAAAATATTGAAAGTTTGATTTCATAAGACGAAAGAAGAGGGAGAGTTCATAATGTGCTATTCTTTCATCCAGATGGTGCCACATAAGAAAAGATATCAGTCGCGCGTTCAAGGAATCATCGTTTTCAAACAGAAGTCAGGAACGGGATTTGAAAGAAATAGTGAAATCCGCATTTACCTTTTCGATATTGATACCTCAGCGCTATATGATTCTTATTGGTATAAATCATTCAGTGCTGCAAATTCCTTCAAAGAGACATTGTGAATTTGATGAGCCGTGAACACCACTGTGGATAAAGTTCGGTTCAGGTGCCGAATGAACTGATGGAGTGTAGATATATTTCTGTGGGTGTGACATTAACTTCGTCTGCATGCTCACTTTCTTGTTGTTAGGTGATGCTTGGGGTGTGAAAATAGCACAGCAATTGAGGCGAGATGGAAGAAGTTGAGAGAAAATGGATTTGAGGGCAATTATTGAAAGTAATGGATCAACAAAATGGGAAACAAAGATGGAAATGCAGTGAAATAAATTCATATCAATTTGTTCAATACTTTGTAAATCCCTTTAGGGAGACAGGAAGGAAAGAGTACAACAACATCAATCTACCAATTTTACTTTCTTCAAGTCCATCGAAACCATTGAATTGAGTATCTTCGAGTGAGAACAACGACTCCAGTTCGAACGCACAGTGTTCATAGCTCATCCGCATCTGCACCCTAATTTTTTCTTCCATACATGTTAATGATACTAGAACGACACTTATATACATATGACAAAACAAGAAATTCAATTCATGTACAATTAATAATCGTTGCTTATCATCTCGTATCATGGGCAAATAACGACAAAGTATCCCCCTCACGAGTGACTATTGATTGCACTGCCTCAGACTGCCCAGTGACATACCACCTAATATGTACATCAATTCCCAGCAATCTGGCTATTAGCGTGTGTGCGTGCGTTCAGACTCTTCTCACCGGCCGTCATGAATTAGAAACAAGAACACTAATAGCTCAACCTAAAATTCACGCACGCGGTGCGCGCTTGTTAATTCAAATACTTTTGGGCATTTAGCTTTGACTGGGATTACCTAGATATGTAAGTCTAGCTTGAGACTTTAACACCGACTGTTCAAGTGCAAATATTGAATTGTTGATTGATAACGACGCTAGCTCCGGAGGCGACCGTAAAAAGAAGAAAAAAGAAGATGGGTAAAAATCCAACCTAGTGGTTCGATAATCTAGATCTCACCACGTTGACAATGGATTTGTGAGGAAAATCCATGCACGAGTGACCAGGGGAGGCGAAGTCCCGACGCTGAATCAGAGCTGCCGATAGATCTACTGAGATCTAGACCCGGACTATCCGCACGGTGCATGCATGAAATTTAGTTTCGAAAGTGTAAATGCTAAATAGTGAGGAAAAGGGAAGCGACGACCTACACTAGTAAGCTCGGGCTTTCTCCAGATTGTGTCTTGTTCGGGGTTCTTTGTGTGTTCGGCGTTTTCGTTAGACTTTAGTTGGCAACGCTATCGTGAGACTAAGTACAAATACTCACAAGCGTGCATATAGACACCGCACACGATTCTCAACACGGGGCAGTGCAAGGACATAGCAGGATGTCCAAGTGAAGTAAGTGGACGTGGGTGGGAAATATTGGGGTAATGACGAGTTGATGCATGCTTGATACTATATTCTTCCTAGCTAGCGGCCACGCCGAAAGCCTTCTAATGCCAGAAACAGCCATCTACCGGTTAATAGGCTTTTTGTTCCTGTGCTAGTCAATTGTATGTGTACCAGACTGGTGGATTGTTGAAGACACGAGGCAAGCTGACTGGGGGAGTCGAGGTGAAATTACATGGGTGGATGATATGTGACATATCTAGCCCGGATCGTTCCATGCTTTGCAGCAAAACGGCTCGGAGATATATCGTTTTGGGAGTTAGTATCGGCCTTGTTGATAATTCTTCGATATTTCATGGAAGTTGCTAATTGGGCATGATGATACGATTCTGAATTTTCCGTGTTAGCATGACAGTTTGGCACGTCGAGAAGCGCTTGGATACAAACCAACGAATACACTTATTTCACCATATGGGAATTTTCCGATTGTCGTTCCCAGTGACCAATCAATGACAAGAATCTTCTCTCACATTCCGACAGTCTGGTTGAAGCGGTAGTTTACCGCACTGTCTATTCCAGTCTTGTTTGACGGTTTCGTTAGATGTTGAGGTAGCGTGCCCGAAAAGAAAACCCTTCACTATGAAAGCGTCAGACGGTCTGAGTTGAGAAAATTGGATGTGTAGTATGATGTGATCGATGGCATCATTGACTATTTGAAAAAGATCGAAAAATTCTTCAAACCGAGTGTCTTTTCGGCATAACCAGAAGAACAAGTGTTGACATCTTCCTTGCAAATTGTTAGTCTCGAGTGCTGGAACGGTTGTTTTGAGCTCACTTACCATATGAGCAACATCAAATTTGATTATACGAGACTAAGCAACCTGTGGTTCACTGCGCACATTGATTGCATTTCAATTTTTCCCCTTCAGGTAGCTGCTAGCAAGATCACAAGTCAATCAGTTGAGAGAAACGGTTTGTCGCATCTCACCCAACTATTCTTGGTTCAATCACAGAACTGGTCCTGCGTAATGTCATCGACAGGATTCCGGATATTCTCTAGTAGGCATTCAAAGAATTGTGTAGCCACAAACTTGAGGCCATTTTCTATGTCACACGGCGTTCCATGGAAGGAATGCATGATCATTCCACCCGTTAAATTCACGGGGCCCATCAAGTAGCAAGCCCAGACGTGTGCATTTCGCACCTGCACTTCCAATCCAAATCCCCACTTCTAATAAACAGTAGGGAGTGAATGAGTTGGAGCCTTGAAATAGGATGATGCGTTTCGGATGAAGATTTCGATTTTCGATTCTTCCTTGAAGCAAGTAGCATATTACACCCACCACTGTCAGTTGTTCCGGAAGGCTTCCTACCGCCCTCTACAAGTATACACGGTGCGGCTGACTTTTGGCGTTCCATTTGAAATATGAGACCGGCATTTTCCTTTGAGTGCATGACCCATTTGGAATGTGTTACTTCATGTTGGCAAAGTGTCATAGGATGGATTTCATAATTTTACAAGACAGTGCTAGTGTATCTTGAACATGGTAAAATAGAAGCGTAGTGTTATTTCGGAAACATAGAATACAACAACGATGAACCTTGGAGTGTCACAGTGACCATGTGCATCTTTCAGTGTCTCGTCCTTTCAGCTTTCCCCCCGCAATTAAGCTGTCAATCCAATGCATCTCATGATTTCCATCCGTAACAAGAACGTGGGTTTCTCTACATTGACATGCCAGTGAATGGTGGCTTTCCTTCTCGCTTTCGCTCCCCCTTCCTTCTTTCACATTGAAGGCGTACAAAGGTATCCTTCAGCGAAATAGTGTGACAGTAACATCGGGATATTAATTTACATAGGTAAACTAATCACCTAATTCACAAGTTCAGAACTAGTTCAGTGGTACCAGTCCAATACTACTCGCAGCCGCAAATGCCATTTCATAAGTACCAGGTACCTTTGTAACCAACGCAGCGGCTATATTCTGTGTCCAATGTACTTAGGAAATGTATCTATTTCTAGTAAATTCTTCAATAATCTCCGATGTATTCGACGCCTACTTAGGTAACCAAGAAAATCAAAAATTTGTGCTAAAGACTAAATTAAGTATCTCAAATATATCAACCGACACAAGTCTTATATCGAAGGAGATGATTGGGGGCGAAGAAAGGCGGTATGTAATTAGACCCCTCCGTCTGCATCTAGGCTTATTTGCCCCAGGACATATCCTCAAGATTGCAGCCTAGAAGCCATGGACATTCAGTACACATGGCAATCCAGGATGCTTCTATGACATCTCGCCATCAAAGCGCTTCTACAGTGCCAGAAAAATATCAAATCTTGTACTACCATACCACCGTATGAATCCTGACCTGTAGTTATCAAATCATTTAGAGTCTAGCGCCAAGACATGTTCTTGCTTGTTTTTATAGGGAAATGTACGCGGCTCCTCAAGTAATGTCGAAAAAGTCTGCAGCACTAGCAGGGAATCATAGACGATTTTCATGTAAGTCTTCGGAGCTCAAAGTTTGGAAGGGTGGTGTAAGCAGACCTGACAGGCAAGGCACGCTTGCAACAAACCATCCTGTAGTAGGTTAATTGTAATGTATTCAAAAAGATTCCGAAATGCAGTGGTACATGACGGGCACTCCCACGATTTTTTCCTTGTCAATCTTCTGGAAGGTCCGTGGGTATATTTTAGAGTATCTCTAGAAAAGCCATCGATGGAAAGGTGAAAAGCCACCAGATGTGGGAAAATTCAAAAACCACATCTGCCACATCTGCCACACCCGCTTTGCTGGGAAGGGCTGCTGAGAGAAAGCATGATGAATGGCATCGCTTATGTCTCCAGCAAACCCTCCTATTTACCATGCATACATAGAGTATGTAAAGCATGCAGTGAGAAACTGCAATGCAACAGCCGGGTACCGAATGTGTAGAGGAGAAGCGTGTTGCAGTTACGAATGTAAGCTGAACATCTCTAGGGATGTCGATGTTGTATATTATAGCGGATCTATAGCAGCTAGATAGGTATGGTCAAAGGATTTTCGATTTGAGTAGGATTTAAGATAGGGTAAGTAAGTATTGATGTACGATAATATAATCAGAATAAGGATAATGGTAATTAATCATCCTACTCGTATCATCCTACCATTGGTAGTTAGTCACTCAGTAGGAATTTATTACTGTTCATCGATATCATCATTTGCTCCACGAAATGGTTTTATTGGCATTTCGCCTCCCCCAAGTAAAAAGAACTGATAATCGGGAGTGGGATATAATGCAAGCAGAGTCGATCAATCGGATCAATTCAGACATTGATAACCTCAAATCTTGAGAATGTTGGTGATACGAGGAAACGGGAAGTTTTCCCCCTCCTGCGTTTTTACGTTAGGCATCAGTATTCCAGGGTATGATTCCGGTTCAAATGGAGAAAGCCAAAGCCGTCTTACTGTTTTGATACTTCAGTACTTACATAGTACATACATACCGAAACAATGAGATAAAAGAAGAGTAAAGAGAAAGATCCAACGGTCAGATGGTAACTCCCATCCAAATTGGAGATTTCCCGTTTTTCTATCCCTAGTGAAATGCGAATATATGCTTGTTCGCTCTAGGATTAATAAGGTAGGATGATCAATACTTGATTTTACTTAGCTTTCTCATCTACCCCTTCATTCACCCCGGAATTGAACGACCATTGTACCTGTTGGAACCACTGTAGGGGTAATGATATGGATGAGCTCTACCGTCGGATGATGATTGTGGAAGTGGATAGCGAGAAATACTACCTAACTCATATGTGCACATGTGAATGATGAAGAATACTGGGCGTATACCAGTGTTGTAGATATTCAGGTACTGTGCTTCAAAATGTGGTACAAAAGAACCCAAGAACCATTGGAGAATCCCACAAATCTATCTTCTCTTGGTGAGAATAACCTTATTGGTATTTTGGAGGGGGTTACTGTGGTACCTGCCTTGTATGGATTTTCCTGCGAGTTGGTGTGCACACTTTCATTTGGGCAGGGTACCATTTTCAGTTGATTGGCACTGTACTGCACCTTCATAAGGACACTCCGATCTTTTCCGTCCTTACATAGTACTGATATACATACATCACATACATTCTTCTCTTTTCCCATTCCAATTAACTAAAGTATCTGAACATCTACAAAGTAAAATCCCTCATTCTCATATCACATCGAAGCCCAGACTCATATAAGATAGTATCGAAATCGAGTTGTAAACATTTTGAACACAGATTCAAACAAGCGGTCTAGACCCCCATCTATCACATCCCAAACCCACCAAACCCCAATCAGGCAAAATAAACGATTCAGCCAATGAAACATTTCAAAGGTCACCGAGCGAACATCGCTGAACACCGATCCTGTATATCAAATATTTTGTATCTTTGGGGTTGTCTACGATGTAGCATCTCTATGTGCTCTCGCTAAACTCAGATTTCCTCGTCTGAAAGAGTATGTTTAGCGGGTTGAGCTGAAGTTCAAAGTCACGCATTAGATTGTGGTACAGTATGACAGTTTCAGGATTATTTATTTGTGTTTACTCGGTATGCCAAGTCTTTTCGATAGATTGGGGATATTTGGTTGATGGGTATATGGATGTTCGACAGAAGAGCAGCTGAAATGTATTTCAGGATCATTAAATGCTGCCTGATCATAGCAAGGCCATCTGAGTACTTTGAAGGGAGATGGAGAAGAGAAAAGATTGTTTTGTTCATTGGTTTGAAGCGAAGGATGTTTTGTCGTTGTTAAGTTAGACCAAAGAAATGGATAAGAATAGGATGTATGTCATCAAGTCACCATAGATAGATATCAAGTCAGATACTAAAATATGTAGTAGCGACGATCTACACTTAGAGGATTACCACAATATCTGATCCCAAATTTTAGAAAACACTCATCATCAACTTGATGACTACTCATTATTCATATTCAAATCCACATTTCAAACCCGTTTCCATTTTACTTTGCTCTTTCAAACACCACAACCTCCAACCCTTCTCCCCTCCCCCTCCCCCCTACGCTAATCCCAGCAGCGAGTAAGCCATAAAAAACAAGCTTACATGGAAACGAGGATCAATGTGGGTGGTCCCCGAAGCTTAAAGACGCCAATCAATTAGACCCCTGGTCAGTGCATCCCAAAATTCCAGATTGGTCCTTTTCTTTTCTTTTCTTTTCTTTTTGTCTCGAGGAAATATTTTTTTTTATCTTATTAGATTTTAGATTGTTGAGTCTTGACTAAAATGTATTGTTTTGTATTGTATACCTATGTTTTAGACCAAAAATACCAACCTACCTACCTAGGTAAGTAAGTTCCTTCCCAAGCGTTTTCTAGACAGGAACAAATATAAATACTTATAGTAACTCAACACAAGTACCGTGAATGCGAGTAAAAAAGAAGGAAATATAACGATGGTGATAATTATAATGATACGATCGATGAACATCGAAAATGAACACGAACACGACACTATCCTAATGAAGTACAAGCTTAAAATATCTTGGATGTTTTCTTTTGTCACTCACTACACATGTCTTTGACAGCTACCCAAATTGTCTTGGTATTATCCCAAGAAAAAAACATTCGAGGACGCCACCTATGTTTTTTATTCGTTCAAGAAGCGCTTGGGAAATGACAGAACCTAGAGTATACATATAATCATACTCATACTTATACGGCAATTCCCAGAAATGACAGAAAACATCCCAGATCATCGCAATCGAGACTGACATACATGGCCCTGGTCTTGTAACTACAGGCTGCATATTTTCTCGAGTCCGATGGTCATGCCCAGATCTTTCCCCATTCTCCGAATGCTGTACAGGATGAAGCAAGAGAGAAGCACGACGGGAAAATTGGTGTACAACGTGAATAATAAGATGTAGGAGAATAAGTGTTACGACTTGAAGGGTCTAGTCTATTGACTTTTCGTACACCCAAGCTTACTTACTATTCATTCTTATTCTAAGATTCTAATCGCTAGATACCTAAAAATATATGGTAATCATTTCGAATGAGAATAACCAAATAACAAGTTTTTTTTTTCGTATCATATGCATCGTAAAAAAAAAGAGGCTACAGCCAATTTGATCTCACACCAGCCAGAAGTCTGGAAATCCTTAATTTGAGCATTAGAATCAAAATGTGCAGGTCAAATTGGTATTTCCTCCCCCCTAAGTTCCCAAGGTTAATTTTTTCTTATTCATCCTGTTTTTCACACGCCTTGGCTTCAAGCCGCCCGAGCTAAATAGCTCAACCAGAACGCCTTGGGGACATACTCGCATACGCTCGAAAAAAATGCTGGGGGGAATTCCTGGTAACTGAGCATGGGGAACGACGAGTTGAACTGTATTACTCCAGGCGAGACCTTTTTCAGTAATCGCGTGGATTTGAGCCGACGGGGTGATTATTGGTATGGAGATATTGGTATGAGCTCGAAGATTACCATCAGAGTAGTGGGACAAGAGCGACTAGTAAATAGATAATGTGAAGCTATTCAGCAATACCATACGATAATTGGTAATACTATACAATACCGTCTCTGATGCTCTCCACGGAAAACTCCCAGTATCTGTCCCGTCTTTTCATCATATGATTGAAAAGTCAAGCTTTTCATTAGCTACAAAGTAGAAGAAACGATCAAAAGCAATGTGATGCATATCTTACCAAGTGCAATCCTTGTTAATCGCATAAAAGAAAGGAAGAAGGGAAAAGAGACATAGGAAGCATTTAATAATTAAAGGAGAAATAAAATGAATAAATAATATCCAACCAATATGAGGACGAATAGGTATTCCCCTCTCTTGATAACTGTACGATCGTAATACAATACAATTTTATAAATGAACTGTACCTATCTATGCCTATACCTAGAAGAAGAATAAGAATATTGAATGCGAACATCCTAGGTCGGAATACCTCTATAACTCTGAAGAACGTAAGCACTTTAAATTTATTCAGCAGCTACCCTTGAACATGTCAGAAACATAGCAAAGCACAGCTGTCGAAATTCGGGTCCAACTCCAATTCCAGAGCTGCTGTTGTACAAAGTATAGAAAGACGAGACGAGACGAGACGAAGCGAAAAGAATAATTTGATCCCTAATCCATCATCGATCCTATATTCATCAGATATGTAGTTATAATACCAGGTTAATAATTCCATCATATTATCTGAGATCTTAAAAATTCAACCCTATGTCACTTCCTCAAATGATATAAGTTACAAACCCCTTCATTCGATCTCATCTTGGATCCAGCTTGCCTACTCGTCCGATCTACCTGTGACTCTGTTGCTCTTTCACATATTCGGACGTCAGTACATACATATACATCCTACATACAGCTGGACATCGCATAAGGGTTCCGGATATCCCCTACCAGACCCAATATCGAAAGGAACCGGATCAGCAACAAGCAGCAACCTAACATCGCAAATATATCAAAGACTACCTACTTGCACATAAACCAATACCAACGATCAATCAAACCAGTCTGTCATATCAAGCAAATCATTCCGTCGCTAACCAATCGAATCAAGCAAAGATTTGAAAATCAAATCAATATCACACTATACTAGACCGGAATCCTATCACTCCCAATATTCTTTGAACTATTCTCCATTGAGAAACAATAACCTGAAACCTTGAAGTTTCGCCCAATCTCCAGAGCTTCTCCGCATACTACTACACTGCTTTTACTACTACTATCACTACTCAACAACCCTTAAGCATCTAAGCATCTAACATTTAAACCTCTCAACCCTCGATCCTTACCGCATCCCTTGCTCCATCGACTCTCGGTCCCAATCAATCGCAGTCGCAGGACCCCATGTCTTTTTTTCAATCTAGTGTAATATTTTCTTGACCACACTTATTATCACTTAGCCTTATTAGCTCCCAAGAGCTCGGAGGTACCCAGCCATATGACACTAAATTAATCTAATCGCCCCAAACCGCGAAACTCTCTTTTATTTTTATTTTTGCAATAGCTGGGACTCCTGGAAGCTACTCTAGCCTTATACTAGTGCACTTCCCCTTACCATTCTACTTTTACCACTCAACCAGCGAGCTCAACATCTAGTTGATAGTATTATCTTTATTTGACGTATTATATTGGTTGGTCTATACACAATACAATACAACACAGTTTATTTATATTTCTGGTTGCATTATTTATTTATTTATTTATTCACATATATCTACATTTCTCCAATCCATCATCTATTTCCGATTTACCAACGACTTTGATTGATTTATTATTTGTTTATTCACTTGATCCAAACCATCCCCCCGTCCCTAAGCGGTATTCCCTTTACCACGAGGTCGCCCAGGAAAATCAAATCAAATCGATCAAGCATTAGACAACCATTAAAAGGACTGCTTCACCCCTCCAGCTCTGACCAAGAAAGATCCAGCCAAACGCATCTGCAACCCACATTTCACTACCCTACGAAAGTCCACACACCACACCACACTACTCCATAAGCACAGACCATTTCCCAGACCTAATAACCTACATAAATCAAGCAGACGCCTCCCCGGCCGCCATCCAGGTGATCGACAACTCCACATTCTCCATTCCAGTAAATACACTACCAAAATCCCTAACGAACCTACGAGATTTGACTGATCTCTTGATTTCCAATATCCCACCGTCTTTTTTGGCTCCAATCCATCCATATATTCAAAACTCAAAGGGTTCCTCAAGTTATTCAAAAAGATCAAGATAGGACTTTGACTCAAAGTAATCTTTTTTACTCGATTCTTCTTCTCTTGCTCTATCACAATCACCTATCACATCCACAATCACAAGCAAAGAAAAACAAGTTAGAAAAGAAGGAAATATCCCCACTCCCCATTTTTAACTACTTGTTCCCTCATTCCCTCGCCTCGGTTGTGCATCTACCCGTCCGAACCAAATACTTTTCACACGCGACAACGTGAATTTGGTGATCCAGAGCAAAAGTAAGGAGCCGTCATCATTTTAAATCCTCCATCGTAGACTTTCCAATAATCTACCACGATTATCATGGAGACCGCCAGCTTTACAGCTCGCCGGCCCGCCGCATCCAATCTTCCCAACTTCCAGCTTCCCCCTCCAGAACCCCTTGGAATGCACCATCACAAATATCAACAACAATCCAACAACTATATTCACGGAACTACAAACAGTTCTTCCCAGCCTATTCCTGCTGTCGCCAACAATATATTAACGCCTCCAGCCGGCGTTTCGCATGACGGCTTAAGTCCTCTTGCATCCAGCGTCAACAGTGGTAGCTCGGGTAGTTCGACCGCCGGCGTACCTCCCTATCAATCTTCAGCTTTCTGGCCAAGTACTCAGTCCGGAAACAACTTCACATTTAGTTCTGCGCCACCGATGAGTGCGTCTTATGCTCAGCAACAACAACAACAAGGTTATATGAATAGACCACTATATTCGCCCTCCATGAGTAGCTATCCAGGGTCACGAATTCCCCATTCTCCTACTTCATCAGAAGGACTGCCACCACCTACCTTTGAGAGCCTTCCTCCCTTCTCTACCGGAGTCCCAATGTCTGGTTCAGGTGGCCAACAACAAAATCTCCCCACTCTTGCACCACAAAATTCCCAGCAGCAACATATGACCAGTCACAATCTCATGAACCTTCATCAATCCTCCTCTCAAGCAACCCAACAGGGCAACGTGCCAGCTCCCGATAACTATGGCGGACGCGCACCTCCAACTCCAAATTACTACCCCCCCTCATCCACCCCTCAACAATCAAATTTCCTCGCCTATGCCCAACAATCACCTACACAACAATCTCCCAATACCTCCTCCGCCCCTTCCAACCGCATCTCTCCCATCCAAACTCATCACTCGCATCCTTCCATGGGCGCACCTCACCAAGGCTATCCTTCCCGTCCTCCATACCCACATTACAATCTCCCCACCTTGGCCGCACCTATTATGTCAAATGTCCACCAACCTGGTAGTCAAATGGCACTCCTCGGCGGAATGGGCAATATGGGATATCCTCAACAAATGCCGGGACCAATGTATGGCAGTCATCATCCTCAACAGATACCTCAAAATGACCGTCCATTTAAATGCGATCAGTGTCCGCAATCTTTCAACCGCAATCACGATTTGAAACGTCATAAACGTATTCATTTATCTGTGAAGCCATTCCCATGCGGTCATTGTGAAAAGAGTTTCTCGAGAAAAGATGCATTAAAGGTTTGTATTCCTTTCCTTTTTCAAAACGTTTATCCTTAATCACAGACTAACCCCAACCCAGAGACACATACTCGTCAAAGGCTGCGGAACAAAGGCTGCAAATGGCGCTACGAATACCAATGGAGGTTCTCAATCGCCTGTAGATAAATCTGAAATCTTAAGTGATTCTACCAACGACGAGAGCCCGGAGATGGTAAAGAAGGAATTGTCATAAGAACGCGACAATCTGTTCTCATGACTTGTCGATTTCTTTTCTTTCCTTTTGTTGTAATGCAAATTTCAACGAGATGGTAAGCACACACTATAAACGCAAACCGATGTGCAAGCCTGGTTCGGTGGATGGGAATTCATTCGGCGCCTTGACACTAAAGGATATGGGCGTTCGAAATCTATCTGGAGGATATAGGGGTTGGATGGGATGGTTAGGGATGAGGATGATGTGGGATATAACTTACACTATATGGCTGGGCGGACATCTCCTTTCGAATAGGACAACACAGAACTCTAAGAAAGTTGAAGATGAGGTTGGTGGCGTTGTTATGTGATTCTCTTCGATAATGTTCCTGAAACCTTGAGCATTTTGACAGATGATTTTCTGTTCTTTTTTTTTTCTACAAAAAAATCCCAGAATCTGGGCCTTGGTGTGGAATATAGTATTTCATCAGAGTGGATTTCTTTCGGAGTTGCGGATTTGTCGATATGTCTGTACGACATCTCGATTTGGGCGGGATGGAAATGAATGGGTACCTGGCTCCGATGGGATAGCATTGGGAAGCGAAATGCGAAATGGGACCTGGGTGGAGCTTTGGCGTGGGAATGGATTCGGTAAATACCTTTGAATGCGTTTTGCTTGTATGTTTATCTTCTGTATTCGATTGGGGGATGGAGAGCGAAAAGCCTGTTTCTTCCCTATTTACTCTTCTCTCTTCTTTATATCCCCTTGCCATGTTAGGCGATGAGTATACGATGTGGGGGATAGGTGATGGGTGCGTCTTGCACGCTTGCTTGCGCGTCCATGTTGCGGGTTGGTTTCGATCTATGACATTAGCGGGGAAAGGGGGGTGGGTGAAGAACGATTTCTTGGAGCAAGCTAGCTAGCGATATCAGATTTTGACCATTTTACTTTTATGCCCGAGAATCTATCAAATTATATCAAATCAGATCAAACCAAACTGTGGAATGGATTGCGGATGCCGAGGCTCTTGATATGATTGTATGCTTTGAACAGTGTCGGCTCATTGTCTGAGGGTCTTTGAATATCGGCAATAGATGAATGGGTTGGTTGATTCAATTCTTCCAGCTTTTCTTCTTGCTTCGATCTCTTTTGTAAACTCCAGGACAAATGGGTTGGCTGGCTGTAGAGATTTCTTCCTTGCGATGTGTACGTACAATGTACAAAGGAAGCGGGGTTGCTGTCCCTCTCCCCGTTCCCAGATCCTTCCACAAGGTTCATTTTGGATATAGGTAATTGAATGATTGTAGTGGAATACACTACCTACCTACTAGGTATGCATGATCTGATTGTAAGATATAAACGATAGATATGGTATTTTCTTTCAAGGTACCTACTAATAAAGTAATTGATAATGGAAGATATAATGAATATTTACGAAACAAAAAGAAAAAGAAATTGTAAAAAGAGAATAAGAACAGAAATATACAAAGATAGGAATATAAAAGAAAGAATGAAGAAGAAATGTCTATGAAGAATAGATACCTGGATAGGTACTTATTAATATATCAGAATTGATTCCTAAAGAATGAATTTTCATTATGTATATATATCCACAGTGTTCCCAAAATTTCTAGTAGATGATAAGGTTAGATAACCTTAAGTATTAGGTAGCTTTCAAGGTATTTTTCTCCACTGTAGTGGGTGAATGAACTTGTTATTTTAGGTGCTAAGGTAGTAAGTAGTACTTGGGTACATACTTATTAGCGTTTGAACGCTAGATAATTGTTAGAGGGTGGAAGATGTCATTATGTTATTTTGTATTGTAATGTGGAAATTACTATGTTTGTAGTGAAGTAGATGATGTAGGTAGGTAGGTAGATGTATTAAAGTAACTGTGGTGTGAGGATAATGAATAGATATTATAAGATTATATGACACTACAATTCTTGAAAACCAGATATATAGTCGCGGCATTCATTCGTCCAAACCCTTTTCTCCTCCCTCAAGAAAGAATGACCGAATCCCAGAATCTCTAATTACAATATAGACAGGTAGATGAATGAATACCCGCAAAACAAACACCGCAACAGATAAGATATCTAGGTGCACGCAACTAGCCATCGATTTCTTAGGCCTCTATACCTGGGTAGGTACCTGTGATAAACCACAATCCCGGGTCCCGACACATTGGTTCTCACTAAGCCTTATTATGTATCTATGTATATATGTATGGATATGCACGATGATTGATTGTACTTGCAAGATGTAACAATACGATACGCTACGATATGATAGATTCGATAACTCCACCAAATCTTGCATCCTAGGGTACAGTACGGTACGGTATGATACTGACGGAAACGTGCATGCAGCATTCATTAAGCATCAAGCCACAAGTTTAGTTGACAGGTACCCCTAGAATTTAGTCATTAGAACTACATTCCCAGAATCAATTTTTAGTGGAGTTGAGGTGACATGGAAAGAATCCCAGGGATCGGAAAATTTACAATTATACTATTCCCCCCTTCTTCCCCGCCTCACCCCTCCCCCATGTTGCTGACCTTTCCTTTCCGGTATAAAGTATACTACCTAGATATTACCCATATAGGATGGATTGATGGGCTCGGATGGGGAACCGCATTGCATGCATTGCATTGCCGTGATAACCGTTTTTGTGGTTTTTGTGGCGTTTCTTGGGCGGAGACGAACGGACGGGTGCCGTGGGATGGGGATGGAATGTATTTACAAGGCTTCGATTAACCTAGAGCATGGAAATTCGTGGTGGAGATATACCTGGGTGGATAGTATGCATGAATGTGGAGTTTGGTGGAATGCTTTGTAGATCGTTGTTATTTATTCAAGTGTGTATCTACTTTTGACTCTGCGAGTCTGCATAAAAAGATTGAAATCGTTATGAAATACCGTCTACGATGGGAAAAATTATCCTCGATAATCCGGAGCAGAGTAGTATTACCACCCTCAAGAATATTTACTCAAGTACCTAGATTATCAAGTTCTGAATCCCGTAACGATCAACATCTCTCTTTCCCAATGAGGGGATTGGCATCAAATACCTACCTACGTAGAAGGTAGTAACACAACACAACACGACATCACTCAATGCATACCGAGAACATATAAATCCAATATCAACTCCATAATTCTACCATAGGACCTGGAATCTCCTAATAACAATACAAAGCTATTCACCTGTCAAGTCCCCTCCAGTAAACCAATGTCGAATCCGTTGAATGCTTAGAATGAAAGCTCTCATATGAAAGATGTCTCGATTATGCATATATACGCATGTGTACTATGTAGGATTTCCAGAGGAGAAAACATCATCACGGATTTCAGCATGTCCCATGAAAGAATTTCACCATGATATACCTACCAGCTGTCCAAGTCACATCACCAAAAGCATGAACATATATCCATCAACATGAATCAAAAAAATTCGGATTTCCTAAGTACACGAGCGAAAAGAACACATTTTCCCCTATTCGAAAGTAAAAAGAAAATCAATTATCTTTAACGCTCTCTCATCTCTCTTTGGTAATAAACTCGGACCGCCTTTTGACCTCCGTCTATCATAATTTCTACCCCCTTTTTTTTTGCTGCGTGAAGAATATTAAGTTACTTTTTACAACTCCTTCATGCAACGCAACTCAAATATCCACCACTCTATGCAAATGCCAAAGAAACTCACTATACTGAACATAGTATATCTACAAAAAAAGCAGGTATCATCCAAATACTGCAATGTGGTAAACCAGGATTTCGAGTGTGTCCAATCTTGAGCGAGTGTAGAGAGATACATCCCCATACGCAAATGTCCAAATTGGGGGTTATTAACGATATAGAATATCGAAAATTGGCGGACACCATGAGCTTGAGTTTAAGAAATAACGGTGTCGGTTATCATCGAGTTTACTGTTCTCACCATCATTCTTTTCTTTTCTTCATCCATGACGAGAACTCCACGAACTTGTAGGACGGAATCTAAGGTCTCTACAACTTTATGAAAGCTGCTTGCCGCACCTCTTTCCTGTGTAATTCGTGCTACAGCGAGATTTATCTTTCTGCCACGGTCCAGATGTTCGAAAACAGTTAATATCTCAGCGGCGAATGAGACCTCTTTTAAGTTCAGAACTATTTGATGTCAGTAAAATGTTGTAGAAAACTCACAAGTAAGACATACAGTTTTCTGAGCCGACTTTGCCAAATACTATGTTCCTCTGCTTATCAACCTGAACATCTTTAATGCCATATCTTTTCCAGTCTTTGAGCACCTTGGCAATCTCCAATCTTGCTGTACGTCTTGAGACGGAGAAGCAGATAAATTTCGAAGCAGGCTTTACATGGAACAACTTGGCTAGCCAGTTTTGTTGAGGCTCGATCTGACGTGCTCTCGTGGTCCGATGTATACGGTTTTGGCGACTCTGTTGTCGGGAATCTGCAATAGAATCTTGAATACTCATGTCCTCGTCGAACATATCATGTGCTGTCGACCTGTTAGTCTCATCAACATCAGAATATTTTAGATTTAACTCACTAGCAACAGTCATGCCGGTTTTTGGTAGCTTTTTCTTGAAGAGCCTACCAAGAATGGACCCCTTTTTCTTTGTCGGTGGAATTGGTGGAAAATCTTCTGGTTCTGACTTTCGACCACCACTCTTGCTTGATGACTGCGACAACAAAGTTTCATTTCCTACAATTGATGAACTTCTAGATTCGCCTTCATCACTGGCCTTGGAATTGCGTCTAAACCAACCTGATCGCTTCTTCACTATGGTTCCCGCGTTACTATCCTGAGCATATGGGTCATCTAGGTTGGAGTCTTCATCAATACGAGATAACTCTGGTCCGACATCCGCCTTGGAGCTGGCATAATATTGATGACGTAGTCCCTGACCAGAAGATTGGTTCTTGAGAGAGTTGTCGAAAGATTCTCGCCCGGATTGCCCCTTTATTTGGCCGCCTTGTGAGCTTTTCTTCCTAATAGTAAGAGGCGCTGGAGCTCTAACAGGGCTAAAAGATGCCGCAGAAGCATTGACCACCCGGATTGTTTCTCTTTCATTGAAAAAGTTGGAATTCTTCTTCAATGTACGAGGCTCAGGTGCTGATGCGATACGGTCAGATTCGGCTTTTCGGGGAGATAGTTCATCTCCATATGCCTCATTAATTGCAGGCAATGGCCGGGCATAATTCTTCTGTTTCGTGTCCGCAGGTGCAGAAACTACGCGGCGATCTTGGCGTGTAAGCAATGGGGATGTAGATGGAGGTAGTATGAGACGATCAATATGTGATACCATACGATCAATGTATCCAGGGGAATCTTCTCCAGAAGCCATGCGTAGTGTAGCCTGCTTGCGTGCTTCTAACAGTTCCCTTTTGACAGAATCTGATCTAGCAGGTGGTGGAGGTAGTGGCCGTGAGTCGAAAGATCCGTCTCTGAGCGTTTGACTGTTTGCTGGCACATTAAGCATAGGCGACGGACCGCGGGAGGCCACGCTTGAATTTCCTGAAAATCGCGATTTGTTCTGGGAAGTAATTGAAGAAACGACAGATGTTCGGTTGAACGCTTCATCGCAGTCTTTGGCCAAGCTGCTGCTTAATTGTCGGACATCATCTTTCCATAGTAAACTGCCCCGTCCGGATTTTTGTATAGTAGTAGTAACCTTCGTGCTTCCTACTTGTGGCTTTTTCGATCGGATGTAACGTGTTGAGGTAGAATGTTCAATGGCAGGTCGTAGAGAGGTTTCCTCATCAGCTCCTGCTGCTTGCTCTCCCACAGAAGTTAATGGGCCATTTGTAGACATAATTTTTTGACTACTTGATGATCGTCTCCTAATATGTGAGAACTCTACACCACGTTTGTGGCCAACGGTAGCACGGAAAGGAGCACTTCCTCGACTTCGAGTAGAGCTTGCAAGTGAACTGCGAGAGGTATATACTCGAGATACTGGCTTCTGTAATCTACCCCGATCGCTGGTAGACCTTGATGTTGACATTCGAGAGGGCTGACGGTACCGGCCATGTTCTTCATTCTGAGGAGCATGAACAGTGACCTTGATCTGATCGTCAGACCTGAGTGAATCAAGGTGCTGTGGCCTTGAAGCATTGAAAGGATCATAAGTGCGTTCGGACCTGTTACTGACCACAGTAAACCTGGAAGCTTGTTGGCGATGATGACTGCTTCCTGTCTGTGGTGGGAAGTGACAAGTAGAATATGTCTTTGTCAGTGTCGAGGGTCTGATGTGATGGTAGTCACTGTTGGAATAACTTAGGTCAGGTTCGTAGTCTTCAAGTTGAGAATCTCTATATCTCAGTAGCAAAGTGTAGAAGCGCTTCTGTTCGTTGGGTCTATCTTGTTATTAGCATATATTTAATAGATACAGAATCAGCGAAACCACCCACTTTTCGCTCAACAGTGTCTCGATGAGTTGTTCTTCGGAGTACGCATGCCACATAGACCACAGCTGCCTTAATAAATCCTTGTCAATATCACTTCGGCGAGACACTGGCCGCGCACAGTCATTCAGACTAAGGGACGGGATGCTTTGGCCGCTACCGAGATTGTCCAAATAGTCGTACTTTCTTACCACGGGGTGCTTCCAGATTTGATTAAGCGTAATCCTTTCTTTTGGATTCACTTGCAATATTCTGGAAATCAAATTTGCTGCTTCTTTAGTGAATTCTGGAGCCACTTCATACTCCCCTTTTTGGATTTTGCTGAGTAGCGGATTGAGACGTGCCCTATCATTGCCGACACCCTCAACATCAAATGGCAGTCGTCCACACAAGCTGGCATAGAGAATCACGCCCATACTCCATATATCGACCTTGTCTCCCCGATATTTGAATCCACCAATCAGTTCTGGTGCAGCATAATGTGGGCTTCCACAAGAAGTTCTTAATTTGTGATCTGCACCTTGATGCAGCGCAGCCATTCCAAAATCTGCAACTTTGATGTCCCCAGTGCTCGTAATTAGAATGTTTTCCGGTTTCAAATCTCGATGACAAATGTTGTATGAGTGGCAGTACCCTAGAGCACTCAGAAGTTGTCGAAAATACTTCATTGCAGTCTCTTCGTCTAGCCTTCCGTTGTTTGCGATTTGAGCAAAAAGCTCGCCATTGTCAACATATTCAAGAACCAAATAACTACTGACTGTTAGAGGCTAAACTTGCCTTGGATTCAGAATATGACTCACATTTCAGTGCGGTTTTCCCAAATGTCGTAAATCTTCATGATATTTGGGTGTTGAATAAGCTTCATAATTGCCACCTCTCGTTCGATGCCTACAGGCATTCTTCGCACTCCATCGCTTTCATCATGTAGCGGATCCAAGCGTTCCAGGTTTGCAAGACTTCCCGCCTGGGACATTTGGGCATTTCTCTTTTGGACGATTTTGATAGCCGCCATTTGATGTGTATTCCTGTTCTTTGCAAGGCGTACTCGTGCCGTTGCCCCCTCGCCCAAAGTTTTGCCCAGCTTCCAAGGACCAATAAATTTCTTGAGATTTTTACCATCAGAAGTAGCGGAAGATGCGGTCGAAATCTGTGAGCTTCTTTTTGAATCCGTCGCAGCTTCTTTCGATATAGCAGATAGCCTAGGGTTAACGACATTAGAGACAGGAGAGGGTATTCGAGTATTGTCAAGGTATGAATATTGTTCGCCTGGAGAAGCAGAAGCCTGGTTGTAAGCTTGCAGCAAACCATCTTGTCGTAGACTATCATGATTTGTTGGTGTGGATTTCAATTGCAGTCTGGTGGTACTCAGTTGATTATTATTGACTCGTCGAGTTGCTTCTCCTAGAGGTCGTCGACTTGGCGGTCGCGTGTGTTGTACACTCATTGTTATGACAATCTTCTGTATCTGATCGCAATCTTTTGAAATCCCTCGTGCCCACTCCTGATGTACCACAGGATGTGGGATAGTACTGTTCAAGTAGTATTCAACTACGGCAGTTGAGAGTCCCAGAGTGTAACTTAAAATGGCATAGTGATGTGAAGAAATGAGTGTCGATGGTAACGAAAGTGCCAAAAATGAAGTGGTCGAAAGCTCTAGGAATTTTTGATCAGCCTTCCATTGTGGTCAAATCAAAATGCTTTATCTTGAGTTGCAGTAGTAAAATTAGTAAACTCACCAAATTACAAGATTTGATCTGCTTGAAAAGATATGTGCGTTTGAAGAGCTTATCGTCTCAAAAGTCGGATTGTTTTGTGTCGATGCACAGAGAAAGAGCGAATTGAAGTGAAAATTTGAATTAATATCGTATTAAAAAGATAGTAAAATAAGAACTTGTCGAATGTCTTCAAAGCGAAAAATAGGACTCAAGAAAAATTGGGATTGCAAGATTGCAGTTACTATGGTGAAGTTTTGATTATGTGGATGTTTTGTTTACACCCAAAATTCCCCGCGATTGCATGCCAACCAAAATCGAGAGAGGAATGCCAATCTCAACCTTGGAAGGATGATCATTGGCTCGGCTATGATGATTTCTATATTAGAGTACTTTTGAGATTCCTTGACCTGGACTGTCATCTAATCATTAGAAAGTGTATAGACCCAGATGATATGATAGTAATGAAGCATCTAGGATTTCTAATCATCTAGACTATGGGTTTCATGAGAGTTCATTCTCAACTCATGGCCACATCACAATGTGTACCTAGTCCCTTAAGATAAACAAGACACTTATAGATTTTGTGGCAACTTATTGTGAAATGAACGAATCTTTCAATGAATATAAAACATAAGTAGATATTATGATATTTACTTGCAGATTATCTATACTATGAATAATAAGGAAGACTTCAATAGTCCTTCAATTCAATTCAAGCTTGCCTTGCAATGCATAGGTATAGATAGCTATATATAATACAGGAGAAAGGTCGTCCGCCTTATCTCCTCTTCGATGCACATCTAGTTCAGTGGGATTGGGAGCCTATGATTGTTAGCAACATCTGTTACAGAGACGCAAACAGTTGGCTTTGTGGTATATAAAGACTTCTTGTTTCATTTATAGAGAAGGGGGAAAGGGAGAGAAAGTCCATCCAGCCTACTGTTTCCTCTGCATGTCCCAGTTACTTCACTAAGAATGTATACGTAGGACTATGATTCTTGAACACTATCTATTCCACATGATTAGACAGCTAGCTTTGTGACATAATCTATCATCTATTTCGTTCTCATGTCAAATGCAATCATGGTTTTAACAGGGGGGAGAAGTACAATGAGTTGAGAAATGTAAAAGAAGGTGAAGTGTGGTTGAGGTGAAGTTTAAAATGCGAAATCAGCTGATCAATCGCCAATGGTGGGGTAATCCCATTACGCTACCCTTTACAGTACTAGCGCATTGATGCTTAACGCGAGTTCCTAAAATTTAACGCGTCTTACGCAAACTACGGTTCTTTAATTGAATTAGTTAATGCACTCCATTCATCCATCGATACCCTGAAAATGATATAAGTTCAAGCACGTTAGCATATCTTTTCATTGGTTCGATTGACTTTACAACAATTGTTTAGATCTTGAATGGTTAACATGGCACCTCAAGTGCCATCTCGTGGGCGTAGGTCGAGGGAGGCAATCGATGGCGATGAAAGTTCACAAAATACTATACCCACGCGACCTGCGAAACGATCACGTACCATACATTACGAATCTGAAGAAGGAACCCTTGAACCCGATACTTCGCCATCCTTGGGAGAAGAAGTTGACAGGCAAAATGTCGGAAGGGTCCCCGGTACTCCTACAATCGCATCCGAACGCGGCAAATTTGCTCCAGGCGCTATAGTTCGAGTTAAGCTCAATAATTTCGTTACCTACGAGAGCGCCGAGTTCTTCCCTGGCTCAAATTTGAACATGGTAATCGGTCCAAATGGTACTGGTAAGAGTTCCGTGGTTTGTGCCCTCTGCTTGGGGTTGGGTTCTTCGCCAAAAAACCTTGGTCGGGCGGATAAAGTGGGAGAATTTGTCAAACATGGTTCACGGGATGCTTTTATTGAAATAGAACTTCAGAAGAGAAGCAACGAGCGCGAAAATCATATTATCAAAACTCGAATTATCAAAGATGGGAATAGTTGCGAATTCTGGATAAATGACAAGAAAACAAGTCACAAAAATGTTCTAGCTTTGGTCAAGGGCTTCAGCATTCAAATTGATAACCTTTGTCAGTTCTTGCCGCAAGATAAAGTCTCCGAATTTGCAGCATTAACACCCGTCGAACTTCTGCATCATACACAAAGGGCAGTCGCTGCGCAAGAGATGCTGGACTGGCATGATGAGCTTAAGAATTTGAGGAGAGAAGAGAAATCCAGACAAATGCAGCTTGAACAAGACAAGGAACAGTTGATGAATCTTGAAAAACGACAGGCGGGGTTGCGTCCGGAAATGGAACGACTCGAAGAGCGAATTCAGATTGAGAAAGACTTAGAAAAACTAAAGAACAGTATTCCTTTTGTAGAATACAGAGACGCACGTCTTCGATATCAGGAATGCAAGGAAGAGAAGTTAGAGGCAACCAAGCGATTTCGTACTTTGGAAAGCCAGGTCGAACCGACTCTGCGGTTCGTTAACGAAAAGGATTCCTTGGAGAAGGAACTAGCCAAGATCGTGTCCAACCGCAGGAATAACCTACAGCATGCAGAAGCAGAGGCCGACGTTCTCCTGAAAAAAGTAGATGAATGGGATGACAAAATTGGGGATTGTGATCGGAGAATCAAAGTTGTTCTAGAGGCAGAGGATAAACGCAAGAAAGATCTCGCAAAGGTCAAAAGGACCATAATTGACCTTGAAGCCCGCCTGCGAGAACCTGCAATAGAGTTCAATCCCACTGAATACAATCAAAATATCGTGAGTGCCCAATTCATTAACTCCTATATAGATCCTTGCTGACTTTTCACCTAGAGAGTAATCGAGCAGGACATCAGAGCCATCAAAGCAACAGTGACGGAGCTCGAACAAAGCAGAGAAGCGCTGAAAGCCAAAGGACGAGACTTACGAGCTGAACAAGACAGAGCAAAGCAGGCTCTCGCTGACTTTGATAGTCAAGCTGGGAAACAGATTAATAAGATTGCACAGCATTCCAGAGATACTGCTACAGCTTGGAAGTGGGTTCAGGAAAACCAAGACAAGTTTGAGAAGGAGGTCTATGGCCCACCCTTGATAACATGCTCTGTGAAAGACCCAAGATATACTGATGCTGTTGACTCATTGTTTCGTTCGAGCAACATGCTCACTATCACAGCACAAACCCAGGCTGATTACAAGCGATTAAACAATCAGTTCCATTCAGCGGAAATGAAGCTGGCGGAGGTCAGAATACAAACGAGCACACAGACTCTCGCCGAGACTATTGGTCGGTCGTCGGCTACTACAGCTCAACTGAATAGTGTAGGTCTTGATGGATGGGCTATTGATTTTATTGATGCCCCGGAGCTAGTCCTTGCCATGCTGTGTAACGATATCAAAGCTCACAAGACGGCAGTTACCCTCCAGGACATCAGTGATGAACAATATGAAAAGATTGTCCGTACTGGAATTTCATCTTTTCTGACAAAAACCACTTCGTATAAGATTACAACGCGAAGAGAATATGGTGCCACGTCAACCCAGACTTCTGGAATAAATCGAGCCAAATTTTTCGTCGATGGTGTTGTAGATACTTCAGGCCGGCGTGTGATTGAAGAAAATGTTGCAGACCTCGATCGAAAATTCGAATCCCTGAAGAGGGAGGCCAAAGAAATCACTGAAAAGATTGTACAATATTCGAGTACTGCAAACCCGAAAAGGGATGAACTGGTAGGTCGTCAACGGTTCTCGTGTTAGCGTACATTACTAATGAGATTTTGTAACCAGGATGCGCTTATGAAAGAGAAACAACAAAAGCAGAAAGCTTATGGTGAACAAAGAGCTCTTCCAGGATTGCTTGGTGAGTGGCACAGCCATAGATATACTTGAGCATATACTGACATGGTAGCAGCTCGAGAGAAGGAGTCTTTGGAGAGATTGGAAACATCTAGCTCTGAATCTAGGGCGGAAATTCAAGCAATTGTAAAAGAGCAAGACATTGCTGGTCTCAAAAAGGGAGAGCACGTGATGAAACATATCGAGCAAATCAACCAGATCATTGCTTGTTCCGAAGAACTTGACGAGGCCGAAATTCGACGTATTGAAGCAGGTTCAGATGTGCACGCTCTACGAGAGCGCAATAGTGATATTGTAGCAAACCTTGAAACGGAACGTACACGACTAGGGGAAATCGAAGCACAGTCAAAGCGAGCAACCCTGACTGCACGAGCTGCGCTGGAACGATGCAAAGAGATTAGAAGAGAGGCTGAGGAGAGAGATGATCATGACTCTCTGGAGTACTTCTCCAGCATTTCCCCGGATAGGACCGTGGAAACTTTACAGCAAGAGATTAACAGCGAGGAACATAAACTCGATTTTATTCAAGCCAACAATCCGAATGCTATTAGAGAGTATGAGAAACGTCAGGCTGACATCGGTCGATTAAGCACCAGGATCGCTGGGACCGAGGGCGAACTTGGAGACGTCGCGCAAAAGGTTACTGAGATCATGACAAAATGGGAACCAAGACTTGATGCACTTGTTGAGCAGATTAGTCAGGCCTTTTCCCATAATTTCGAGCAGATTGGATGTGCTGGTGAAGTTGGTGTGTATAAAGAAGACGATTTTGAAAAATGGGCAATTGAGATCAAGGTCAAATTCAGGTACAGTCATTTTATTAAAATATCTCAGACATGCCAACCTATTAACATCATAACAGAGAGAACGAAACCCTTCAGCTCCTTGATAAGCACCGTCAATCCGGAGGTGAACGCTCCGTTTCCACAATTTTTTATCTCATGTCTTTACAATCACTTGCTCGCTCTCCGTTCCGCGTCGTCGACGAAATCAACCAAGGAATGGATCCTCGTAACGAACGAATGGTCCACGGACGTATGGTCGAGATTGCATGTCAGGAACATGATAGCCAGTACTTTCTTATTACGCCGAAGTTACTACATGATTTGAAATATCATCCTAGAATGAAGATTTTGGTCATTGTCAGTGGTGAACATATGCCAGACGACCAAAAGAATTTTAGTGTGAAACGCACGCTAGAGATTAGAAGGCGTATGAGGGGTATTGCTGCTGCGTGAGTCTTAAAGTATCGGATTGGAGTTCTGGATAAGGTCGTTGGTAATGAATCCTAGGGGTGGGATTATGGTGTCCTGGTGTATAAAAGGGATCTTCTACACATTTTCTTGTGTTTTATAATGTTATGATACCCATGAGACGAGGAATCTTTGGCTTGGGATGGCTCTGTATGACTGACACGTATTTCAGTTGATGATAATGCCATCCGAGTTTACATATAGTTCAATGTAAACATTTCTTTCGTACAGGCTGATATGGCTTCTTTATGTAATCTAGTCCATGTGTCAGACCCAAAACACCAGCCAAACTATTACACTGGTCTCTTCAAATGATTATCTTCATGCTCCTCTTTTTTTCTCTCTTTTTGATGTTTTCTTGAAACTCGTTCCTTCTCACATAGACACCACCTTTCCCAGCTTCGTTTCCAAGGTTTTCGAAGCTGGCCTTGTCTGTTGAAACATCCTTGAGATGCTTCTGTTATTTTACATCATGTTTATACTCCACGCATCTTTTGTCTATTTATAGGTAAGAAAAGAGATCTTAGACGGCTTATTTTTACTCAGGACGCTGGCAATCCTCCGTATCTAGAGAATCACAATTTTGTATAAGCTGCTCCTGCATAATATAACAGTTCAAAATTTCTTTCGATGATTTAAAGCTTTGTGGAAGTATTCTAGAGGCTTCAGCAATGGAGCTGTACAGCCTATGAAGTACCAATTGAAACACGACTTTATCGCATCTTTTTAAAGAAAGATTAGAAGCTTTCCAAGAATCTATAGAGCCAATTTTCCAAAATTTGTTTCATAATCGTTCCTCCCCGAGTCTCGGACTTTCGCTCTGGAATGTAATGAGAGCACCGCTTCGCCGAGAATTCGATCATAGTGCGCACGAAGCGTGTGTAGATCTTCAATCGAATCGTATACTAGTACAACTGACCTAAGAATGTTATTCAGTCCCTCCTTTTCGTATCTATTGTCCCATGAAGCTAGTATATCGGCAATAGGCTGGTTTCTCAGTAGTCTCCTCATTCCAGTATCGAATCCCTTGTCAATCCAAGATCGAATGTCCATTATCTCCTCTGCTGAACTACCCAACTTATACCCTGCCAGATGTTTGTTTAGCTCTCTCAATAACGGTACCGTATCTATCCACGCTACTTTTGAGCTGCCGGATTTCACATCTGGCGAAGACGGACTAGGGTTTGATTTATCGGATTGTTTTTCTTGATCCTCAAATTTGCGCTTTTTAGGCGAATGTCCGTCCTTCTTCTCCTGTAAGTCGAGTCTTTTGTTCTTCCTGAATGCTTTCTCGAGTTCGTCATCCAATTCTTTCCGAATGGCTTCCCTGAACGAACTAACAAGGATTTCTTTCTTATCATAGTCTTTGTCCCTCCTCTGGTCCTCGTCCCTTTTATGCTGGTTCGTTTTGTGGTCCTTCATTTCATACTTATCCATTTTTTTGCCTTCCATTTCATCCAATATTTCACCCTCTTCCTTTTTGTACTCATCAATTTTGTGATCCGCTATTTCCTCCTCCGGTTTGTCCTCTCTCTTCTTATTCTCTTCCCTCCCATTCTCTCCCGATGCATCGTTCTCATTCGTTTCATTCTCGTCCATTTCGTCCTCGCCCAATTCGCCGTCGAACATCTCGTCAGAGGCCAACATTGCGTCCATTGATGCTAATTCGGCTCTCGCTTTTCTCAATTCTACTTCTAATTCTGCTTGTTCAACTCTCAAATTTTCAGTTCTTATCCTTTCTATTCGAGAATCTGTTTCTGCTATCCCAACTTGTAACTGGTCGAACTTCAGCCTTAGTCTTATCACCTGCGTCTGATCAGGATCCTTCAGTGATTGTCCTATACGTTTTAGGAGATCAAGTTTAAGCTTGAACCTAGCGTCTTTGAGCCTAGCGTCTATGGATATATCCGAGTTACCAACAGAGGTATTAGAAGAAGACGATACATTATTTGCAACAGGTTCTGCCACAGGACCAGTCCCAGCATAATGACAAGGGGGTGATATATATTTCTAGTCTTTGTATTAGGGAAACACATTCTTCAGAGTGAATCTTTTGAAATGACATACCCATTCCGAGTCTGAAGGTGTGAGGATTGGAACTATCGGAATGCTTAGATCAGGCTCCTCTGGCAGGTTTCTCTAAATTTTGCGTTGGCATAAAGGGATTAATCTAATACAAGCTTGACATACCTGCGCTTCTCGCAATCGATTTTCATAGCCACGAGCGGCCATCTGCCGCCTTAGCATATCTATTAATGAATCAAATGTATGTATAACTTGAGATATTATCAACTCGAAGCCTCCAAATAGTTAGATCCCCAGATCCGAATCACAGGTGTGGTCCGGATTCGATGCATGAAAATCATAAAATTGTCGGCTAGTTCGCTATTCTGTGCGAAGTTGGTTGTGGATAATTTATTCTTATGCTCCTTGGTAAGTGATACTCAATAAATCGATATTCTGAATTGGGGTAAACTGCTTGAAGAATGGAAATTTGTGATGTAGTTGACGGAAAGCGTGGAGTCGAGGAAAACATATTGATGCTTTTGATTATCACTTCCCCCAAAACTTCTGTACAAGCTATTTCTGGTTCACAGAACAAGAAAGTGCAAACCTCGTTTGAAAAGTATAAAGCTTGCTAAGATGGTAGTATGGGGCTCCAGTGATCTTGCGGAAAGTATACTTGGGTACCGCTCTTTGTAACTTCGATGTGTGACTTCGCCCAAAGGAAATATTTGAATCTGGCTCTGAAGATCTGTGCATCCATTCCGGGACTATTTCTATTCACTTGTACGAACGTGCCTGCAGATATAGAGTGGAGTTAGCCCCGAAACCAAAGGAGCAACGATGAATTCAAACTTCTAGTTTATTTTATAGTGGATATCTCAATCCTTCAATCTCCCTACCACCCAAAGAAGCGTGTTATGGCTCTGTGGGAATTGCGTGCGCCTTCCATTTCTAGGATATCAAATAATCTGGCCTAGCAGAATAAATATAGGCTCCTCATATATGACAACAATACAACATTCAAAGTAGACTCAGGATATCAAACAATCTGCATCATTTGACTCGATTTGGTAATTAAAAGCTTTGGGTTATCGGCCTCTAATTTGTATCATCGATAATCAGCTAGGTCCAAATTAAGTCTATCCAGATTCAAAACGAAGCACTGAACATTCGAGATCGATTAAATATCCATCTTGGCCTGAAACATAACACAGTGTATCTACCTTAACTGAAAGCGGTCGAGTATTCTTTTCCTCAATTGATGTAATGTTTCCAAAATTGGAGATTTAGGTCGAGCGTATGACTTGAAAAGAGGCGAATGGAGTAAATACCCCCCGCGGAGGAGAAAGTGAGTTTTTGGAGACGAGAGAAATACTTGTGTTGTAACGGGAGGTTGCGAGTCGTTTGAGATGGTGTTTGGAATATTGTAAATGCATGGGAAGATTGAATGTGACCATGGAAAATTCTCAGTGCATTCGATTGGAGGTTATGGAGAAAGATCTTTGCCGAAGAGACTCTAAATAAGCCGTTATACTTGCCGATCTGTAAGTACTATAATCCGAACGACACAGGTGTGGCTAGTCAACATAATTGGCATAAAAAAAAAAGAGAGACCATATGACAGAGCCAGACATGGTAAAAACAAATCTATTATCATTATGACGCCTGCCAAAGCGGAAGGAACATCAAGTTGGCAGGACCTTCCTCGTAGAAATTTCTCATGCACATGCTAACATCAATCCGTAATCTTCAAATGAGATCAAATTTGACTGAAGTCATACGACCCAAGGATCATAATTTTCAAACACCTATGTCCCAACTTATCCCAATTCCGATATACAATTGTTACAAGCATTAACAAACAATGAGGGTATCCAATGAAGCAGAAAATATTTTCCACTGCTTTCCTGACTTGTTTCCCGAATTACGATATAAAATTTGGCGTTATACTCCTACTCTTTTCCCTCGAATCATTGAAGTCAGACCACGCACAACTCCGACCGAAGCATGGGATCCCCTTACCACCAAACATCATGTTAGAGTGACTGCACCTATTGCCCTCTTGCAAATCAACCACGAAGCTCGAGAATTGCTGCTGCCATTCTATACTCTGCTTAGCTCAGACGTGACCCTTACCCAGATCTCCCAATATCACTTAGCTTCTCCAAACCATCACGAGAAGCCACCCATGGTCAACTTCGATACGGACACTATATATTTCAGCGTAGCTTGGAGTACTACCGAAGAAATTCCATATCTGTCATTCATACAACGATTGTTCCAAAACTTCGATCAAGATAAACAACGAGTGCGAAGACTGGCGGTGGATAATTCCTCAGAGTTGTCGAACTTGATAGACTTTCCCTTCAAATTGAGACAGCCTGCAAGCGGCGAACATGGCATCACGAACATCCCAGAATTGCGGAGATTGGAAGATTCATATCCTGAACAGATAAAATCTAAAGATGACGAATATGGTGCCGAGAATCCTACAGAGTTCCCTTTGGATTCGAGACATTCTAATGATCACCAGGCCGCCTCGGAATCTTGTTTATTAGATATGAACTCAGCTCTCTTGGAGTTCAAGGACTTGAACGAATTGGTCATAGTCGTTAAGCCTACGCACTTGAGGGCTGGTGTGGTGTTGGTTTGCTTTGTAGATCTGGGAAACGCCAGCATTGGAGAGGAAGAGGAGAGTATCAATATCCTACGTACACTGGGATACGGAGGGTGGAAAGTACCCAAAATAAGAATTTGTACAACACATGTAGCTCCAGCAAACAATCGAAAAATGGAATCACAGAGAGCCTATTTGGAGAGAGTATATGGAAAGGCTTTCGTTTCGAGTTTCGCTGGAAAATAATATTATTAGCAAAACAGAATGTAGAAAATACACAGAATGGAAGATCCTCGCATTCGGCTTAACCGTTTAACCGATGTTAACCCGACGTTGAATTATTTCTTTGACTTGAGTGTTTGCAATCCATTTATAATTTGATTTAGCACCTTTCTCCCTCAACAAGTTGCCTTAATGGTAAAATGACCAGTTCGAGTTCACTCGAACATCACTCTCGGTCGTCTAGTTGGTTTATGACGTCAGACTGTAATTGTTCATTGTAATCTGGATGTCGCGTGTTCGACTCACGCCTGAGAGAATCACCTTTTTGCTTTTGTTGTGAGGCGTGGCGGAGATGGGAGATTGCGGGTGGATATGGCTGGAGACATATCGTACCTAGGTAGGAATAGCCGAGTGTTGTCGATGGGGCTTATCTCTTTGTCTTTTGGTTTATTGACTATTAAATTCAAGTATTCGAAGTCATATCCAGTCAGGTCTCGTCAGGCTTTTCTGAAATGATCTGTCAGGTATTTCAACGTTGCAGCCATATCGCCATCTATGTTTCGGTGGAGGCTCAGAATAGAGTCAGCACTGACAAGTATTACCTACAAATTTTAGGGACATACCGTATTGACGGTCTCGCCCTTATAGGTTGTTTACTTTCCGTGCCCGCATTGATTTGTTGATATGAGATATAAGGTAGGCTTTCGTATTGAGAATTCGCTTGCTTATATTATAGACTTGATTGGGAGCATTGGTGGAAGATGATACTGGTATGCTGTTCATGATCGTGAGGAGCCAGGCACGATATTATGGTATATTTGAAGAACAATTTTAGATACTTGTATGAGCTTTTTTATCTTTAGTACTTTTCGAACGTATATTTGCAACTGAAACTCCATCAATTGTATCACTGGTAATCGTGTATAGGATGTGTGGCTCATGTGTGTGGCTCATTAGCTTGTCAATATTCACAACACAAGTATTGATTGATTGATTGTTCGATCTATTCGTTTGTACTTATGCGGAAACCAATGAATAAATAAAGCACAATCATCATTCTTAAGCTCTGTTGAACCTTACATGCCTCGTTAAAGGATATCAAATTTTCAAAACCTCCAATACTACCTAGTACGCAAAACACGAGTATCCGAGAAACTATCTTGTCTCCCAGATCCTAACGAACCAACACGTCAACGCCACTATAGTCCTCTTAAGATCTATCAACGTTATGCATCTCCTTGTTAAATTTGCAGCCTTTTCCAATTCTTGCACACGCCTTGTCAGGACATTGATGCCCTAATAAACACTTTTCATCTTCGCAATTCAACTTGGAGGGACATGGTTTGAAGCGTGAGATGAATCGTCGAGCGTCAATCGCTTTCTTGTCAAGCCTTTTCCCATGCAAGAAGTTACACTTCTCATACGGACATTCCCCCAGAATATGAAACATGTTGCAGTGTTTTGTGTTTCTCATCACAGTAATGAGTGATGAAGGCGGGGAAATGATGGCATCGAGACGCTGTCCTTTGTGATTCCGAAGTACTGCATACTTACTTCGTACCGGAACAGCCCCTGAAGAATCGCTGCTTTCCTCCATACTTACAGCATCCGAAACGACATTACTCAGCACTCTTGCAGCATAGCTGGGCGTGTCTGGAGTGGAACTTCTAGGAGGTGTGGTTGGTAATGATACTCGCCGGACTGATAACTTTGTGTTTCTGAACACACCCGGGAAGCGAGCAACGAGGAACTTTTCCTTCATTATTGCTAATTCTTTAGCAAATGCGGGCCCTTCAAGCAAAACGATTTGATTACTCTTTGCAGTATTTCCTACATATGGCTGAAGAATTCGCGCATAGCCATTATCTGCTGAACCACCAAAGATGACCGCTCGGCATTGGACATCAGCCATATCGTGCGTGAAACATTCTACGACGAGTGTCAGTAATGAATTTCCCCTTCCAACAGATTTCCTATTCCATGAATTTAAAAAAAAGTTACCTTTCAGTTTCGAATCCGCACACTCCTTCCCATCACCCGCATCCACAAAATCGCACATGGGGTGTCCCATATTGAAACCGCGAACGAACATATCAAAATCATCTGCATTACCTATGATTTTATTGTGACTGTAGGCCGATGCCAAGCCTTTCTTATTTGCATACACTCGAATGCGGATTGAAATCTGGCTTGGTAACTCAAGCTCCGTTGAAAGATATTCGCACACTTTTGATCTCAGGCGATGGACGGTCTCTAGCCCCCCTTGCTGAGAAGATTTGATGAGATCATCGCAAAACTTTCAAAATTTAGTGGCTGGTAAAGTATGAATTTGATAATTCAACAAGCTGCAACTGTACATACCGTCATGCAATCACCATCAATCAAAACCGACACATAACTATTGGAATCCTTCGAACATTGTCAATAACGATGTTCCCAAGAGCAATCATTAGGCAGCCATACGATTCTTTCTTCGATTCTCGCAAGATTTACCTGAACGTCAGAGAGTTTCGACTGGTACAATTTCGCAGTATCCTGTTCTCTCTCAAGATGTAACTTTGTCTCCGTCAGACCACTTTCCAACTCGTTGATGCGGGCAAACAATTTCTACCAATAAAATCGTCCGTTAGTAATGTGCGGGGCAGAAAGACAAACGACTAACCCCGATGAGTTGATCCTTTCCCTCCTCAACCTCTTTCAATTTATGGAACTGCTCCTGAAATACTTCAAGAGAAACCATGGCTAACTTTAACAGCCCAACACATTAAACAGACAACTTTCAAACCTTCATGAATACCTACTCGTAAAAATTCAAAGCAAGTATTTAAACAGAATCGCAGAGGCACGGACTGGGCACCTTCGCTTTACATGTCATGTGAAAAATATGCAATACTACCCTAGAGTTGGTTCGATGTTGTTACCAAAGAAGCCCTGCACAAAGCCTTACTTCATACCGACTTGGACATTCATGCATATGCTTCGCCAATAGATTATATCGTCGTGTGAGTGCACACTATGATGGCAGATTCTGTGTGGACAATGAGGGCCCTTGCCTTCATCTACGGAAAATTTAACCCAATCGCAGCTCGTGATTTATATTTGGTGTTGCAAAGGCCTATGGCCGGGACCTTTCACTTCATTCGCATCTGCTATCATGAGTTCGACGCGGCCTTGCGCGCGCTTACAACCCTGTAAATAAGTACATTTCTCAGCTCCAAACTTCAAGGTTTCAGCAATCTCTTCAGTTCTAGCATATTCTTGACTCAACTTTCATCGCGACCGCTAGAGTCAGGACTTCCCGAGTACTTGTCATTCTGCACCTCTCCACCACTGCTTTTAGGTCAGCTATATATATACTTTTGTTATCTTTCCTTTAATTGTTCCTCCGTCCTTCAACTTCGGAGGTTTTTATGGGGTATTGAGAACACAATTGTAAGTAAAGAGAGCTAGATATTCTTTACTCTGCATAATGTCTGCGCAGGGCTGTAGGTATGCTGTGTCAGGCAATGTGTATTTCCACGCTTTTAATACAAAAATACGAGGCAATGCAGTCATGACTGGATTTCTCGAGGGATTTGAATGATCAAATTTTTGTGTTTTTTCTTTATATTCACATGGTCCCTCTTCAATTCACTTCGTTTACGTCATCCTACTTCAGGTACCAGGTCCCAGACAGTCAAGATATATCGGATTTTGTTGGACAAATTCCTGAATTTTATTATATCAATCTATATTGCGCCTGTGCGAGATCTACCATCCGCTATATGGAGTATCATATTCACACGAAAAGAATTACAAAACAAGTCCCAGCAAACATATTAAACAAATTTCCAACTCCAGAGCATCCAGAGCCTTGTATCTCTTACTTCAAATTATTCTTGCTTTTCTCCATCATTCTTTGGTCCAAATAGTGACCAAGCAAGGGCTTTTTTCTCTTCCTCGGCTTTCTTCTTCTCAGCTTCCTTCTTGATACCGCCAAATTGATGAAATCCTTTGGCATATTTCTCATCGGCAGCTTTCTTCTCCTCGGCTTTCTTCTTCTCAGCTTCCTTGTCGAGACCGGAAAATTGATGAAATTCTTTGGCATGTTTCTCTTCGGCGGCTTTGTTCTCCTCAGCTTCTTTCTTGAGGTCTCCATGTCCGCCATATTGATGAAATTCTTTGGCATATTTTATTTCTGCTGCGGTTTCCTTCTCTTTCTGCTCCTCCGGAGTAAGGTGCACTGGCGGTTTGGGTCCGAAGAATTGCCATTTGAAAACTTCGATCCACAATCTCTTTTCAGCAGGTTTCTTCTCTGCCTTGGTCTCCATTTCCTCTGGAGTAGAATTCTGGATATCCTGGGTCTTCACCGTTCTCTTTTCGACTGCCACAGCGTTCAAATCATACGCGTATCCAGCTAAACAAACAGTTCCTGGAGCCATATTTTGAACAGCACTCCAGGTACCGCTGGCACATTGCTGGAACGATGTTCCAGAAATACAGTTGAACATGCCTTCAGTAGTGCAAGTGCCCTTCTCTTCAACCTTGAACTCAATGATATCGTCAGCTTCAAATTGGATAGTGTAATTATTGTCTTTGTAATCATCCGACTTGATCTCAGGATATTCTTGACTTGCAGATTGGGAAACGGTAATTTCAGGTTGGGTGGTGGTTGATTCGGATCGAGAAATAGTAACTCTAGGTTGGAGATTGTTTGGGTCGGACTGGGGATAGGCAGTCCCACAATGTTCATTGCACATGCCAGTAACGTATTCTCCCATCATGCCCTCTGGAGTCATGCCATATCCAGCCCCACCAGCTTCAAAAAATTCCTTTGGTGGACATTTGTCACAAAAATCTTTCATAGGTCTATATCTCATTTTTGATGGACGAATGACCGGTAATTTTTGAGAATCACGTTCTTCAATCTTAGATTCTTTGTCGGAAACACCGCATGTGTCACAGCGTTTTTGCTACGATATGTTAGCTAAAGTTCACGCAGTTGATCCAACAGTTCAATGGTCTGGACCATAGGACTAGTAAAACAATAAGAGGCTTTCAATGACCAAAACAAACTTGGTGCCTCAAGTGACTTGAGTGGCCCAATCAAGTTCGGGTATTGAATGCCTTTGATTGCTTGACTGCAATTGAGACTATCCACAAGGAGATGGAAATAAAACTTACAATTGGTAAACCTTGAACTGAGGTGAAGGCCAAGATGGCAGTGATGGCAGCTTTTGAGAAATGCATGCTGATATCTTATTGTCGTTGATGTTAAAGTGTTGTCGTATGTTAGACTGTTGTCGTATAGTCAAGTATGGTAAGGGTGTATGTAAGTATTGTCTTTCTCGATGTTCGATGTTTTGTGATTCAAAAAGGAAGTCAGAGGAGTAGGGAATTTCCAAACCTTTTATAGAAATTGAGAATTCAGCTTAGCTGTTCTTTAGAGCTACTGGATAGCAGAGTTTCCTTAGTTTGGAGAAAATTTTCGCTCTTCTTGGAACTATGAGATGTGATCTACTCAAGTTTGGTAGAGAATCTTGATATTACGCACACAGTTTGGTCTAAAAATAAGGTTTCGATGACAATCTTGCACTTGTCCATAGTTTACTAGGTGATGACTCAATTATTGCGTGCTTGGAGATTGTAGATTGACTACATTGGAGGCAAGTGTCTTATTTGGTGTAATTAGTAGTGAACCAAAGTCCTCCGGTCTTTTTTGATGCGGGGCGATAGACCTCCTTCATCGAAGCTAAGTTCAAGCTTCCATCATCACTTTTCAGAGTCCCAGATGAGTAATAGTTGCAATTAGTACTCTATCAGCTTTTCAAGATCAAGGATTTTGATCTTAGTGGTTGATTCCACACATCATTTCTGTACTGATGCTTTCTCTGTGTTCCGAAGTTGGAAACACTCGGGTATTATGCCAACTGAGAACATTATCCATCTCTGGCAAGATCTTCTTCTTCAATGCTAGTCTATGAATAAAGGCTTGGAAACACAGAAACAGCATATCTGTCTTTCGAGAATGAAAACTTAAATGCAATACTGCTCATATCATTCCTATCTGTTGGCCAGACCGATGAAAATCTAGTCTAGCTTCATTGCTAGTCGCTTGCACATCCTATCCAACCCCCACAAATCTTACTTCACGAAAATTGACGGGAGCAAGAGAGATTTCATATACCTACCTACCAGTCATTGAAAAGAGTCAAGCGTTCATTCCAAAACGAGAAATTATCATAGAGATGAATCTCAACCTCTTACTTACCCCTCAAACCCCTCGTCTTTCTTTTTCTAAAAAATCCCATTACTTTTCATCCAACTTTCCCGAAGATCTTTCCAGACTTAAAAGACAAACATGGTCATTAGAAATCCCCATACCCCGCACGCCATAATTGCAGAGCCTCATCTACATAGATCTCCACAGTAACTATCAATTACTGTTGCGCCATCCACTAGTACATTGATAGCTCGACGATCCCCACAAATTGAACATTTTCTATCATGAAGATCTATGACCTCACTCACTTCATCTAAACTTAAAGTATTGAACACCGTTTCTATAATGTCGTTTCGTCATTTCCTATGGACTTTTGGAATGATCTAGATAAATCCTCTTGGTCTATCACCTCATAGCTCGTGATCTAGCTCTAGCTCTAGCTCTAGAGAATCTGGTGAAAAAAATCTGATTTTGCATGTCTCCAAATCACCTCCTCCGGGATTTCCTACTTGAGTCAACTAGTGCTCAGATATTCCCTGGAAAAAAGCACGTATTTGATTACTCACATTGCTGAATGAGTGTGACCATCTGTTTTGATTGTGCGAGATAACATGCCAGTGATTAGGTATTTAATTCATGCATTTAGTAAATCCGAATGCTCTAATCAGTTCTATGAAAATTCTGATTTAAAGTAATGATTAGGTTAAGTTGATATGAGATTGGAAAAGAAGGCCTCCTTTCCGTGTGTTGTCTATCTCGTTCACGGCACGTCAAGGCAATGCTCGCCCATTTCTGCCACAATAATCTGTAGGTTAAGACTCGAAAAGTCTGGTCAGTATTTGTGGTTGTTATACATGATGTATAAGCCAGTCATACATTTAGTAGCAAGTTACCCTTTTCGGAAGATTGCAGAAAGATGATTGAGATTCTCCAGTACAATACCCCATAGTATGACACCAACTCTGGTGAAGTTTCGGTGTTTGTTGTATATCTGTATTTTCTCTTCATGTATGTTGTATTTCATTAGACTAGAACAGATCCCTTTTGTACCTTTGGGACTCGACCTGTAATTGATAAATATTCCTTACCTTTTGTCATCATACGTCAAGATTTACTATTGAGAAATCCGGTAAAAATATGTAACTGATTGTATCATATCCGTCATTTACATGAGATGGTGAAAGTAACAATCATGCTCCTCTTCCCCAATCAACCCCGAAGTGACGATTCCAATTCTAATTTTTCTTCCGCCATACCTCATAGGCTGGGACCAAAAGGTCCGGTGAAACCTGTTCGATTCGAATTCCCATCTCCAATCTCCTCGTCAAATAATTCCTCTTTTGAAGACATGACTCGATGGGTCTAGCAGGCGGGACTAACACTCCATAGAATGATTTGGAAACTTCTACATAACATCATACCCCGTGTTTCTACAACTAAAAATGTCTTTTGATGCACATCTACAATTCACCCCCTTCTTGATTTCCTATTTTGGAAGACATTTCCTATTTGGGACACCTAGCTGGGGGTATCACTACCCACGGTATAGGTGAGAATTTTGAGGTTCTGTCTACATTTGTTTGACCTTGTTAATTGACCGGATTGACGAAGACAACTTCATTTGAAAGGTGACTGGTATTACGTGTAGCTATTCTGTAACAACATTTCTGGGGATATATTTCTGAAGAGATGTTATTTCTCCTGAACTTTTATTCGTGCTATTGACTACCCATCTATGTATCACTAACCACAATGACAAACCGAACATCTTGAGTTGATCAGTCACCACATAGACCTTCCTTCAACAATCATTCCACAATCCCAATATCCCAAGCAAAAACTTCAATCCTTTCCATTACCCCTCAATTTTCCCTGAAATTTTCAGCCTTTACTATACATCTACAAATCCACCCCCAATTAGATACCCAGGTACTCTGTATATAGTAAACCCATAACTCAAGGAAGCATCAAACCTTTCCCTCTCACAATACCTATACCCCGTCATTTACACCATTTGATGCACATCTACATCCCACCCCCTTCTGGATTTCCTATTTTGGAATACTGGTTTTATGATGGACTACCCGGGGAAATTCGGCTTTTGTACTTTATAGCTTTCATTTTTGGATTGCACTTTGTGTTATTTATTTATCTGTTAGTGATTCATCACAAATCTAGGGAGTTTCTATATCAAAGATATTTATATAAGTTACTCAAATATGAGATTTCTATTCTCTTTACTAGAACTTACCGCTGTGTCTCTGCTAGACTTCATGTTTTCTTTCATGAATGTAAGCTTCCTAAGTCAAAACAGATTGTAGATATCATTTCTATTTTTAACTTCCTTCTTTATTCGCATACTTATTCAATGATATCTATCGCATGTCCATATCCCATATCATACACAAAAATCACACGGAGATGAGATGGAAATTCATAAAACTCCAACTGACTGACTAACTAACTTACTCACTCACACATTCAGTTTACCTACCACAGCTATCCAGCTAGTATAATATACAGACAGAAAAGCTACCAGAACTTTCATCCACCCATCTGGTCATATATGCCTACATATATCGAATAAATGCCATCGAATTCAATAACTTTCACAGAAAACGTCGTGGGATTCGATTCTGCATGTTGTCTATGAGATTTTATATCTTATCCTCTTATCCTCTTTTTCTTCTCTCCTTGTATATATTATTATGACATGCTAAGATTAAGAAGAAGTGTATTCAATCTTTTATATGTATATAGAGAACCGAAGCTTACTTTTCTTTTTTGAAACTCATTACATTCCTTTCTTTCTTCGTCGAAATACCGCCAGGCATGAAAAAATATGAAATGAAATGAAATGAACTAATATTGACGCAGGTATCAAAAACATCTGATTCTCACCTACCTCCATCCTCTCTATAGTAATCACTTAATATGCCTTTTCTCAACCTTGTAACTCTTTCAATTTTAAATCCTTTTTTTTCATTTCACCTAGCCTAGACTTTTCCCCTCCGTAAAAGACATCGAGTGAGATATATAATATAGTCTGAGAAAAATATGAGAGTGCATTCATCATCTAGCGTATTGGAATGTTGTGGTATGAGCAGTATATATAATATAGTACACACTATCTGAGATCATTTATACCCACGAACCTATTCATCCACCTACCTACCTATCTCTTTACTCATTTTCTTTTCTCTTATCTTCGGAAATGGTGATTTTGTTATAGGGTAGATAGATGGGAATCTATATGTATGCGTGTATACATTTATATACACATACATACCTATAAAATCATCAACTCACTCACTCACTCACCCACCCACTCACGCCCACATCTCTACACAGCAATCGACCCTCAACACCCAACCACCACTAAATCCATTACACGCAACCCACAAGATTAATTAAACAAAACACTAATACAAAAACATAAAAATGCCCACCGCATTCTTTACCTGGACCGACTATCTTCCCAAACTTACCTTTGAAATTTACCTTTCAACCAGCATCTACCTCTGGGATTCTCCATCTACTTTTTGATCCTACCTACCTAGTTGTCTTTAAGTCTCCTCTCTTCTATAGATTGGATTGTATCGCATATCCCATACCCCCTTCATCCACCTCTTTCTCAAACCCCCCTTTGTCTCCTCTTCTTTCCTCTTTCCTTTCACTTACTCTCAAAATCCAAAGATCTCAAAATCTCAGAATCCCACGGATAGATAGATACCTAACTCTTTAAGCTACATATATGGACATATATATATATTAACATCCATATAAACTCTCGATCCAATCTGAATCTAAATCTGAATCTGAATCCATGATTAAATACCTCTTGCTTACCTACTCACCTACCTATCAAATCAAATCAAATCATATCATATCATATCACCTCTCCCTAGATTAGTATAATTCATCCATCCCCATCATTTACCACCCATCCATCTCACCGCACCCTATCTCTCCTCCTCCTCACCTCACCTCCTCACACAAACCGCCTCTCAAATATTTTCCATTTCCAACAACCTAATCCAGAAGCGAACACGACTGAACACAACAACAGAATGCAATAAGATTTAATGAATGAATAAATAGGGGAAGACTCACCTTTAATATGCCATCAATCATCAATCAACATCACAGCATCAACACGTCAACACCTCAACACATCAAAGCCTCAACAACATGAACATCAACATCAACATCAACCACACACACACACACACACACGAGAGAGAGAAGTAGTAGTAGGTAGGGTAAATAGATAGGTAGGTAGATAGTATTTGAAAAATACGTTTTTATGATCTAACGACCGTTAGACATACATATTCCATGTTTCATGAAAATCTTGCCTATGGCCTGACAAATTTTCATCACCACAACCACCACCAATTCATTCTCATCACCACCATCACCACCATCACTAAACACACCAACACACACCATTCATTTCTGCTTAAATCCATCCATATCATATCTGTCCTGACTTAAAAAGAAAGTAATGTAAAATAAAATAAAAGGTAAAAACTCCACCGGTTGATTCCAACTCCACGCCATCCCACTTCCACCATGTTTACCAATGATGATATAATATTTTCATCGCGCGCAACATAGCATTGATTCCACCCTTTACCAGCCCACTCCCATTTAAAAACAAAGCCAAGCCGGCATTCGCCGACCATCGTACAAGCATCCCCCAACCTGTCGATATATGCCCCCAATGTTCCTTCCCCTTATCCCCATCTCCATGAAAATTAGCCGGGTGCCATTGACCTCAATTCCAGTGTTCCAATAAAATGATCAACGGCATATGCAGTCACGCCATCTAAAATCCGATTCCCATGGTATGTGATGATGCGTGAAGGCTAGATGTGACCATTGCACTGTCTCTTTTGCCAACCAACTAAAAAAAAGACAAACGAAAAAAAAATCTGTTGTGACAAGTGTGTTGTAGTGTATGTATAAGTCGGTAAGGTGTATTAATTTAGTATTCCATCCCACATTCCCGAGCGAAAAGCTGGGTGCATATTTGTTTGAGAAAGTCCTCGAGCAGCTTCTGTCGCACAACAAAGTCTCTTTCTTCCAGACGATGCCGCTGGCATAATTTGCACATCACTAGCATGTCCACCTGGCTTGGCCAAAACGTGTGCCATACCCCCGGTCATCAACAGGTCTCGTACGTTATCATGAAGAGAAGCTTCAAGTGAATGAGTCCTACTTCGTTTAGCACCAGCTCTGTTAGATGTATGCGCGGGTTTGTCATCAACTATGTTAGATGAGTCCACAGATACGGATTGACGGTGCAATTCGTATAAAGTTCGTGCGGCTTCATCTAATGCATCGGCCCCAACTTCGTCGTAGCTTTCACACAATTCAGCCACTGTCACAACAACATTTCTATTCTTCTTCTCACTACACAACTTCGCATATCGACAACGCGCCTGGACATCCAGCTTTGCTGAGACCGGCGCACTCGTCAATGACGATGCAGATGAGATTGAAGATGAACGAGATGTTCTTGATGAAGTATCCGAAACCATTGATTCTGGCGAAGACATAGACGAGACCGAGTTGGCCAAGGATGATCGACGATTGCAGGAATAACCTTGTGGGGATGAGGTCAATTGGCTTGCCCACTTTTCAGTCGCTTGCGGGCCGCAGAAGTTTGTCTGTGCCATAGCGAGACTCATTGATGATTTACCGAGCATGTAAGATGCAGCACTCACAGCAGGAGTGTTGTATCCAGTACTCTGGGGAGTCAATCGTGGAGTTGGGAGAAGGCCAAGAGCCGGTACAGGTCTAACAGTTGGATAAGTGGCTGATGGTGATGGCTCCATGATATTAGGTGAATAATGCTTTGGAGACGAGGTGGGCTCATGGGAACCTGAAAAATGATATGCAGATAATGGTGTGAAAGGTCTTAATGGAAGACCACAAACTTCTTTGTGAGATGGACTCGTGATTTCGTTTATGTTATCCAATTCTGGGTTGAGCTGGAGAACAATTTGTTTCCACTCAACAGATTGTTCTGCGATACTCAAAGTAGAAGCTCCTGGGGATGGAGGCTGCGATGATGGTGTATAGTTCAAAACAATGTCGGTCCAACGTTGAAAAACTTTCTCGGTAATGTGCAACTCCCACTTCACAGCAAGGAGGAATGCTATTTCGTTTTGATTAATTTCCAAAGTGGGTAGTCCAGAAATCTTACTCCAAGCGCGAGACGAGTAGTTTCTATCTTGCAAATATTTCGATGCGAGAATAAGCGCAGATAGAAACATTCGTCGACCACATTGTAAAGCCCGGAATGATTGAGTATCATCCGCTTGCTCCATAGTAAAATCGGTCTTTGGTACAAATGGTTTGATCAAGATCAGGTAGTACAAAGCGACTTGAAGAGTCGAGTAGCTGGTCCTTGATCTTCTCAAAGTTTCTTGTATGAAGATGCGCAGAGGAAGGACACCTTTACCCATTTCGCTTCTACAAGCGACGGTTGAAAGGGGCCATATTGCTTCGACAATCAAAGCCGAAGAATCTGGGGAATGGTTGAGCGCATGGACTTGGGGATCATCAGGAATTCATAATAAGCTTACCGACGAGGCTGTCAACAAAATTGACCTTGCGATCAGCTTGACGTATCAGGGTAGGAGGACGACCTGTGCGAGTACTAGATCCGACACTAGTCCTTCTTGGGTTCTGCCTTTCTTCTGGGGCGATTTCCACCGGTAACCTTTGTTGTGGCCAAAATTTTGTAATGTTATTTTTTTCGCAGATATTGATTGCTGTAGTAGGAGGAGGTAACTGATTTGCGCAGAAATATGGAGGTTCGGAATCGGAGGATGCGCTTGTGATGGAAGAGTTGTCGGATGCTTGTGAAGCTGCATCGGACCAAACTGAAGAAGTAGAGGAAGAAGCCGACGAGGCTATAGAGGAACTGTAAGGACCATTATGAAATGAGGTGTAAGGCGACGAATCATCTTCGCCGCAATGCATCTTCGAAGTATTTTGTATGTATTCGGTGTATTTTGTAAGTAAATCGGAAATGAAAAAGTTCTATACGAAATAAAACTCCAGTCGCCGTCTGTACAAAGCCAAAATCTAGATTGTAACGTTATAGACTATTCCTAAGAACCCTTCTGACTAGATACAGGCTCGTGCAACAACGCGGTAGTTATTGCAAAAGCTAGATGATCGAGGTAGGAGGAGGGTAAGGCTAGTTTGAAGAAGAGATCGCAATGATTTCTTCAGGAACGATATAACCGGTAGATTTGGACGATGTAAGACTGGCGACTGGGTAAGAAATTGAAAGACCTAAGAGCATGTTGACCTTTCCGTTTCGTGAAATGGTAACTGTTGTGATAAATGGTGGGCTAGTTTATTGGGTAAACCAGCGTCCCATCAAAGGTCGCGACTTTGGACGAGAAGGTAAGGGTGTGTGTGTATGTAAAGCGTAGTTTTGTGAAACGTATGCCTTTTATGAAAGTGTAAAATAAAGCATTCGAAATATGGTTGTACTGTACTGTGTGTAGGTGTGCGATTGTATTCGCGATTGGTAGTAAAGGAAAGTCGAGGGTTATAAATCAATGGTTGTCATTGAACAAAGGATTGAGTGGAGTGAGTAATGCGTTTGTGAATAGGATGAAGAGGCGAAGATTGTGAAGGCGACAGAGACTAAAAAAGTTTAGGCTCGAAGTATGAGTCTTTCCTTTCCTTTCCTTTCCTTTCCTTTTTTCTTTTCTTTTCCCTTTAAATAATCCTTTTTAAGACTCAGAAGTCACGATGGATTATTTTAAGTGAAGAAGAGAAGAGAGAGGATAGATGGATCTTTTGTTTTTTTAAGATGAAGTTAACATTTGACTCTTTTATGGAATATAATATATCGAAAATGTGTTTAAGGTGAGGCTGTGAGTCTTAGGTAGGGTATATTGGGAAGGGGGGGGGGGAAGATTGATATGGGTGGGTGGTACCTTTTTAGGTGTTCAGTTGGTGATGGGGTATGACTGGTTTTAGTGGCAAGACTTGATGATCCACAAATAAAGTTAAAGCCGGTACCGTAGACTGTAGTGAGTAACAAAGTATACGAAAGTCTTGGTAGGTGTTTAGGTGTTTAGGTGTTTAGTACTTAGGTAGATAATTCGTAGGTAGTGAATCAATCTTATGTGTAACCAGCCAAGTTCAAGTTTCGCCTTCAGTTAAAGAGTACAAATACTTTTCTTTTTAGAGCTTGGCTTGAATACCTAGGTGATAATCGATGATTGATGAATGATGACTGATGGACGGAGGAGGTATTTTATTGATTGCTTGATAGTTCAATAAAGCGGTAGATAGGTAGATGGGTAGATAATTTTTAAACGATGAATAAAGTACGATAAATAAATAAATCAATCAACAAAGAAATCTCGTGATCCGTTTGCTCTTTTGATGAAGTGAATAACAAAGTAATAATAATAATTAGGTGGCGAAGGATGAAGTAAATTGAATTTAGGTAGAAATGATGAAAATGGTATAACAAAAAGATGAGATCGTGAGTCGTGGGGAAAATGGAGATTGGAGATTGACGCCTGTTTTTGGATGGATGGGTGGATGGATGGGTGGATGGATTAGGATTTGAATGGGATGAGATGAGACGAGATAACTGTAGGTATGAGTCGAATATGGATGAATATGCCGACTGATGAAGTGGTCAAACTTTTAGGAGGCGGGCAGGCGAAAATAAAGGTCAGTCAACCACTACCTTTGGGGTATTTTGTCGCAAAACAGGCAGGCTGACTTGGGTTTGGGTTTGCGCGGGTAAGATGATTTGTGAGGTGAGGTGAGGTAAGGTGAGGTAAGGTGAGGTGTAGGAAGCCGAAATCGTGTGATTGATATGATATGTACGAACTTCGAAGTAGATAGGTAGGTACGAATTGAGCCGTGTAACTGTGAAACCGTGGAAGAATAAGAGGCCGATGAAGGTGATAATTGATGGTATAATTAAGAGGCCAGATGAAAGAACTCTTCAAAGGTAGAATAGAGATGAAGAATAAAGTATAATGAATCCTATAAAGACAAACAAACAAACAAACGACGTTGCTCTTTTTTTTCCTTTTCTTTTTTTGATGCTTTTATTTCCCTTTTTTTGAGATCTTTATTTTTCTTACAAGAATATGTATATATGAATGAGTTGAGATTTGATTTGATGTAATAAAATGTTTTTAGTTTTCGATAATAATTTTTGCAGACTTCAAGGAGCCGCCGACTTAAAAGTTTCTGGAATCATACATGTTGACGATGAAGAGGGAAAGAAATCTTTGATTACGGGCGGGCATGGCTGCTGTTTTGTTACAATTCCTACCGCTGCGAACATGGTTATGATTATGTTTAGCTAATGAGATTTCTGCTTCAATTCGATCCCATCTGAATGGTCCATTTTCTTTTCATGGCAGCACCGACAATGATTACGGAGAAGTAGAGGAACCAAATTGTTTTCTTGCAAAGCATCATCCAACCAGCTATCCAGAAAGGATATGACTGATGAAGGGATGTGATTAAGAGACAAGGATAATTTAAACCCCCGACGAGAAAAAAATCGAGATGTGTGTGGTGGGCACTGGTAGAGAGAAATACAGAGCAGATGTAAGTTGCAAGCAACGTGCATCGATGAGTCTTAGCATTTGTTATTTTTCCATTTTCTACAAATCATATTGATTGATTCATCGCCAATTTCAAAGCCATTTCAGCCAAATTATAAGCCAACCGAGAATCATACAATAAGTAGAACAGGAAGGAGAAGCCCCCCGAATAGAGAAAAGCAAGCAAGGACGAAAGAAAGAAGAAAATATGGTGGTCATTATTGTTGTGTACGGGACAGCCCATGAAAAACAATCAGTTGACGATTGATAAAGAAAGAAAACAAGGTTGAAATGCTTAGATCTGATATGGTAATAGTACTTATGGCGATAGTACTCATTTCAATGTACGACTGAGTAGAGTCTAGCTGTATCTTTCATCCTCTACCATTCAAAAAAATGATGCGAAGAGAATATATTATTCCAAGAACAAAACCAGTAATTGCGAACCACCAAATGGCTATGCTTTCATACTTCACGCCTCATTAATAACTAACTGGATGAAATAAAACGCCTACAGTACTTCTTAATAACTAGGGATGTCGTGCAGAATATGCAGTGTTCCGCTACTTCATAGGATATAATATGATATGATATGACTATCATCCCTCAAAATAGAGAGACAAATAATAGTAGTAGTGTCTCTGCTTGTTAAGCATCTGGCCTTTCAAATTTCCCTTTCTTCTTGATGATTGATCGATTACGGAGCATGCCCGCCAAACATCCCCCATTCATCCGGCTGTATGCTGGCCGTATTGAGCCTTGCACAGGACAGGAGAGATTCATCGCTCAGCCCGTCTCGACAGTCGCAATGAACCGATGATGAATATCGTACACAGCCTTGCAAATGTCTTCCAAGAGACTCGCAGCGCAGGAAAACCCAGCCGAGCCAGCTTAGAAGAAAGAGCATCATCTACCTAGGCACTGTACTATACTTACTGTACGGAGTATCGGCAATTGCGATCTGGGTGTGGGGTGAATATCTCATGAAACGCATGGGCATACGAATCCCTCTATCTTCCTGTTCTATTTGCAAATTTCCCCCTTCCTCATAACAGAATGGAATTTCAAATTACAGTAGGACTATCCCATGCATAGACCATCTATTGTGCTGTGCGGCATGGCTTTGATACTGAGAATCGACACACCTAGGCACGAGTGATTTCCTCAGCCTCTTCGCAATTGCGCATTCCACTCGGTACTTCCGTTTGCCCATGCTGAACCAGAGTCTAGAGGTTCGAATCAATTCTCAAGATAGTCATTATCACCGATGAAATATGAAATGATGAATTTCAAATTAGATTCAGCTAATTGCCACCGTCATTACGATTATTACCTACGATCATCATTCGTATCAAGTATTACCTAAGGTAGTCGGGAAAATGGCGGTAATGGCGAAATCCAGATATCATACGGAAAACAAAGAACTATTACTCACACCAACTTTTTGCCTTCTTGCCATCACCCACCCCTCCCTCATTCATAGTCTCACCCGCCTTGGGATTCACATCATGCAGGAAAGCAAAATAGATGCAACACAAAGACAAGGCAAAATGAATTTAGAAGCGAGAGAAAAGTAATTGGATACGACTTTAACACTTCCCTAGCCGTGTCGCTTCCGGTATCATCACCAGTTTCATGGCCTTATTGTAACACACCCAGATATCACCCAGCGATATTCATCAGCCCCCTCTAAATATGGAGGAAAGGAAAGACAGAAAAGAATAACTACAGGAAACTTTTATTCAGCCTTTCAAATCATTCGCATCTTTCATATCAAAATCCTGGAGATTCATAAGCGCAAGTAAGCAGTCATTCTCGATGAGATCGAATCTGGTATGTCACCAGCCGAGTGATCTCAGAAGCAAAGGCTTTTAACAGAGGCGTTGATAGCAAATAGGAGAATACTCCCATACATATATAAACTGTTAATAATACCCATGAAGCACACGACCAATGACCGTGTCAAATATATCCCCCACCTTATCCGAAGCTCACATCTTGATTGGTTTGGCGACGACAAGTACAAGCATGCAGCAGCAGCTTGCTTGGATGGCTTTTTTTTTCATGCTCGTTTCCGGCGTTGTGATTACGGGCTGCAGTATTCCTTCACAGGACCTCAGTGAAGGAAAGTGGGTATCCGCTTTCCCCTCATGGAATCGAGAGAAGTGGAAAATTCGAGATATTTCGTTTTGTTTGTTTTCGAAATTTCCATCTCACCAATTGCATCAAATCTGGAATCTGGATAAGAAAATCCCACTTCTCACTCTCACTTCATTAACACCGACGGCCCCAAAAGAGATTCCTCTATCGATTTTGGGTATCGGTATCCGGAAATGCATCGATGAGTCAATTCCATCCACTCCAGGCTGCAAAATAAAGGCGTCAGAAATGTCCGAGCTTCTCAATTATGTGCTAAGTAAATCTTTCTCCTTTGGTCTCGTTTACCATGCGCTTGTTCTCGTCATGGTAATACCATACGAGGGTACTCTACACTAGCTAGTACGGAGTATACATCACGAGAGCTTCATTTCCAATCCAGTTGGGATGAGACAACGAAGCGCGAGAATAATTAATGTTCGAGAGTCCCTTGGGCTTGACCGCAACAACGAGTGTAACAACGAATATCAGTGTATGTCATCAGGTGACTACAACTCAAGTAAACACATCATCAAATGTAAAACATGGACATGAAGAGTGGCAGATGCAGATTGGGATTGAGTGGTGGATGGGTTTTCCAAGGACATGGGTGGTAATGATGAAGGATATTTCCACTTCAGTGGCATCCCCGCGTTCGTTGTTGGCATTACAATAGGAACGGGGTCCATTTATTGGAGGGGTGCGAAATTCCTCTCCGAAATGTAGGTCAGTCACCACCGGTCACGCTTTCAATGCCCTGGCCGGTGGTAGCTGAGCAACACGACGAGATCACGCCTTCAAGACGGTCAAGGAAATCTTATTTCACGACAAATAAAAACCAATCCGAGTCTCGAATCCAATACAAAGCTTGAATGAACTGACTGGGCTTTCCTTCTTAAATCATCGAGTGGAGGAGCTGGATTGATAACAAGAGTTTGTAAGAATTCAGAAACGCTATGAGTATATAGTATCATAGTACTAATAATAAATACGTGCCCTCTAGAGTCCTAGTTTCCTCGTGTCCTAGACAATAAAGCACCTAGGTATGGTGATTCGTGATCACACCGAGAAACTCCGTAAATTTCGATTGACTCATCTTTCATCAGCAGACATTCCGAGATTTCTTCGCTTGGGAGATTGACTCGCTGTTGAGACTTTAGATATTTTGCTATCTAACTATGTACTAGAAAATAAGTAATCTCACTTGGAATTTATCTATTAAACTCGTTCTTCATTCGACGCCTCGGTCTGCAACCCAATCCAATAAAAATACAGTACATAACATAAGATCTCCTGCAAAAAATAGTTGACCAGCACAGCACAAAGACCCAAAATCTAATAATGGGCAAAAGCACGAAATATTTCATGAAACGCATACTAAGTAGGTTCGAGCAACTAGAGATGGAAAGGGAAATCTTCTAGAAAAAATCTAGTAGAAATGCCAAGGTTTGAAAATCTGCATCAGGGAGATGGTTATTGGATGGAGGAATGCATGGATGCATGGGTGAGTGAGTGGTGGTTTAGAGTCGATTTTTAGAGAATTGTAGGGTGGGCTTTTGAGAGTAGGAATGCAGTTTTTTTTTTCGGGACCTCGGAGTTGAATTGCTAGGGAAAATGGAAAGGAAAATGGAATAATTTCAATTTGCGATATGGTCATCAACTACCGACTAGGCATCTAGATAGATATTATATAGATATAGTATGTTTATATTAGTATTATTATGAAAATGATATAATTATCATCTATCTATCTATCTATCTATCTATCAAATTTATCAAATAATAAACCAGGATCCAATCCTTCTCGAAGCTTGGAACAAGCATTCCTCGTTTCCTCGATTCCTCGGTTACTGGGACGGTTGCCTGCTGCCTATGCTACCGAAAGCGGCAGGCCAGTTTGAACCAGCTAGCTAGCCAGCCAGTCTCTTTATCCAAATTACTCAACTCCAACCGTGTCAAGTGTCAAGTGTCCAAGCTGCTGGGTTGCAAATTGCAAGTGGGGATTTGGGATTTGGTAATGATGCGTCGATTGGTAGAAGCGAGATGGGTATTGTATTGTATTGGGTAGGGAGGAGGTAGGCAAGCAATGAGGAGAAACATGTGCTGAGCATGCTGCTTGCTTGGAGCGCGTGGAAAGTGGAAGGTGTGTGTGTGGATGGATGAAGGGATGAGATAGATGGCTTTGATTTCGTATCAGGCTGAAGATGAAATGGATGAAGTCATTTATTTACTTTTCTTGGGGTAATTATTAGGTAGGTACAGCCTTGAAGTAAGAAGAAGCCTTAGATTCGGTCGGCGAGGTAGGTAAGGCAAGGCAGGCAAGGCAGGACAAGACAAGGTAAGGCAACGCAAAGCAAGGCTATGATCTGCCTACATTCGTTTCATACAATGCAAGCATATTCACCTCCATCCTTCTCCTATCCATTCCTTCTTTCCACCGCCTTTTTGCTAGCTAGCTACCTAGATACCTATTATTCGGAAAAGTATCAGATACACACATACACAGTACCATACAATATCCCAAGCTCAGATCAAATCTAATCGGGCGCTGCTTTATTTATCTGTCTGCCTATTTCCTTCTTATTGGCCCCCCACCCGCCAATTTCATCATCTCATTTCCAAGATGTCTCATGCTTGAATTGATCATACAACACTTACAACTTAGAAATTACATCACATGTTTTCGCGCCCGGAGGATCGTCAAACAGGTGATATCGTGTCGTTTCGTTTCGTTTCGTCTCGTATCCTATCGTGTTGTTGAGTCATAGGTAGTAAGACGCGCTTAGCTTAGTGAGAGTTGGATGACATGATGGTGGATCTTGATTTTTAGTGGTTGTATCGCTATAACATAAGGTCTGTGATGATATTACGCCGCTTTCGTGCCTAGAACATCTGTGGGAGTTGGGGAATCCAAATTTCATAGGCTGTGATGAGAGGAGGAGGAGGTTTGGGGCGAGGATGGGAGGGGTAGGAGTGTGGAATCGGCTTTAGGACTTGCCTTGGTGGGGTTAACACATAAGTATGCTATGATTAGATAGGTATTAAGAATTACAGCCCGAGGTGGCGGGGAGGGGAGGGGGTTGATGATTACACTCAGCTTGAATATTGATAACTAAGACCGATTGGTAGGGAAAAATCCATCAATCTTTCTTGCCCATCTCGCGGTGTGTAAGATGGATGATGGGATCAAGTGATTAGAATTTGTCACTACTTCTCTGTGCATCTAGTGATCATCTATTCTCTATGACCTTGATTTTGCCATCGAGAGATTTATAACAAAAGAGGCAAATTCATGCAGAGAATTTGAATTTTGTGATGATATTACTCCGGACTCCTTTTGGGAGGGGGAGTCGAGGATGTGGCATTGATATTTGATATTTGAACCATGTGATGTGATGATAGAGCGGAACTAGCTCTCTGGAGTCTATGGGAGTAGTGCGTATGTAATCGTCTGGTTCTATTGAGCTGTGATGAGAGTAGGTATTTGTTTGTCTAAGGTGCTCGGAGTGATTCTTTAGGCGGGGAGATGTTGGGGTTTGGGGAGGTCGATGGGCTGTTCTAGAGTCGGGATTTGAACTTGATTATGGTTATGGTTATGATTGTGACTGTGACTGTGATAATGAGTTTTGAGTTGGTGATGAATTGGGCTTTTGGAAGGGGGGTTAGGGAATAGGGGATACAATAGCTGTCAAATCAACGCATCTTGAGTTTAGATCTTGTGAGCTGGGATGAGAAGGATCAGTTCTGAAGTACTCGATATCATTCGATGTGAACACATCGCCGCCCCCCTAGAAAACTGCAAGTTATTGTAGAATCGCAATTCTATTCCAAATATATCCGCGAGGTTTACAAGATGAAACCTTTCCAAAAGATCACGTAAATCTCTTTCCGCAAAAATCTCACTCGAGTCTGGTTGGATATAATATGTATGTCTCATGGTCAGGACTGCATCCCATGGTGGATTCAACTTCGAATACCTAGATATCAAAAGCTCTCGAAACATCGAGTCTATGTGACGCGAATCTTGCTGGATGGTATGTTGAAAGGTGAATAGTTTGGTGGTTTGAGATGGGAGATGGGTGTATAATTGGGATTGTTGAGTATGCTGGGTACGCTGGGTTGTTTCTCTGGGTTTCTTGAAAGGTTTGTTGATGTTGGATTCTTTTGGGTGGGTGAGGAATGATGGTTGACGGATTGTGGTTAATGATTTTGTGGTTAATGATTGTGTGGTTAATGGTTAATGATCGATATTCAAAAGTACGAGACTTAATCCTTACGAAAGGATAGAGAGATAGAGAGATACCTATACTATGTATAACCCTAATTAGTATATATGTAAAAGCAAAGAGAGCAGAGCGAAACGGGATAATTCAGCGATCTGTGTGTATACTGTAGTATATACGCAGAAATACACGAGGAGTATAAAGTGTAAAGAGAAATAAGTAGGTGTGAAGATATGGGGATTTTGTGGATGGGATGATACATCTATCTTTTTATTTTATTGATATTAGTATCACCATAAGAGCATCTTTTGAATTCAATATGTTAGGGAGTCATAGTATGAATGATTTTGTTGGATATTTAGACTGCTATTTTGCTATAATGTGCTTTTTATGGTTGGGGTGTATGAGGAAGTGAGTGAGGGGGCTTAGCGAGAAGCGGAAGGACGGGGGGATTTGGGATGTGGGATGTGAAATATGTATGTAGAATGATGGTTGATATGTGTGCTTGAGTTTCTGTATAGATTGAAGATTTGTTAGAGAGTAGTGGTAGGGGAGAGTTGTATGAACGAAGGAAGGGAATATTAGGGTGATAGGGAGGTGGTGGGAGGGAGGGTCTGGGGAAAGGGAATTGAGATTGGGATTGGGATATGAATATGAATATGAATATGGATACGAAACTGAGGTTGGTATGTAGACCCTAGTCTGAGAATGAGATGATAATGGAAAGAGAACTTGATAATTTGGTATTCGGCATAAGGAATTACTAACAGGCACGTAAATTTATGAGAAAGAAGTCAAGTGATAATAAACACCAGTTTAATAACATAGTTCCTCAAAACGAAACCCTTTCATCCAGCATCGGATTGTCTCTCATTTGCTTGCCCACGGTCCAATGTTTAGCACTCTATCTGGCAATATTTAATAGTTCCGGACCATCAGATTTATCAATGTCTATCATTCGGAACGTGTAGGTGCCTTGAAGTTTGAACTCAACTCTAGATTCGGGATCGTAGCGAGGAAGATGAAAGGGGATTTGATAGGGAAGCACATATGTACTCGGCGGCCGGCTCGAGGAGAACAAACTCGCAGTGGCATGCCCTGGCTTGCAAGTCGGCATGAAGCTTCTTCCACATTGATTCGCTTGATTATTGGAGTTCGGCAAAAAGCTTTGGATTCGTTGATATTGCTAGTGCTGCACGCTCCCTAAGATATTGGGAACTTGCTACGTGGGATTCTCATATCCGGATCCTCCCTCATCTAGATCAAATGGAGGAATCTCGTCAATAATAGAAGTTATTTAGGAGCTGGGGATACTCACAGTGGGAAGTATTGAGATACTAGGGTCCATGTAGATCTATTCATGACGCATCTGAGTGTGCACGACTACCTTCGTCTGTTGCACCTCAACTAATCGAGACATTATGACCTAACAATCCAAAAGCTCCTCTGATGTATGTTAGAGGCTTTTTATGACTTCTCATAAAGCAGAAAATTCAACTAACGACATCACACCAAGCTTTATAATCAGCCCTTAGCTATCAGTAAGTCATCATAGCCTTCAGTTTTAATTTTTATATTTTGTTCTTGAAAAGTCCCAAGCGATACGATAGTGCATACGAAGAAACTCATAGTAACTGATCTATATCTGATTTATATAAATGAGCAGTCTTCTTTACATGACAATAAAGGCTTTTGGGCTGTTCACTTCTAGCAGGTTAGATTTGTGCAAAAAAAAAACTGTCGTGTATGAAGACGGTAGCAGAATCTTCCAAGTGTTAGATTGATGAGACTCCCAAGTAGAGTGCAGTTGACATGCTCAAGCCTCACCCAGGTACGAGCCGAATTCCAAAGATTAGATAGATCACCGAAGGGTTCATTCTGGCTAATAGATGGTATTGATATACTAGTTCTCGCCCCAGCCAACTATCCAAACATAAGTCATCCGTTGTAGAAAAAACAAGGCCAGAATCGTAAACAATGGTATAAAGCAGATGCCTAGCCCCAAAACGTATGATTTGAATACACACTACTCGTACCACGGAATAATTTAATGCTGATGACAAAGATGTGGAACAACTTGTTCGTGATCCCATCAATTCAGTATAATCTAAATGGAGCAATAGAGAAATAAAATGGAATTTATGTTCACAGAGAAGCAGCAAGGGTATGGGCAGATAACCAACCCAAACCTGTAATCAATCGCAACTGGATCGCATGTCCGACCAAAGCTTGAATTGAGAAGACTCAATTCTTTGCGTCTTTTCAATCCAAACACAACTAGCCTAACCATTTATTTCCCCGTGGGATCTCAACTTCGAGTCCGTGGGCTCCTAAGTACACAGATAATGAAGTGGTTAGTATACGTTGTGGGTGTATTAACGGCGCTACAGAATCAGGGGTAAGAAGCCTTCGGTACTAATTCAGGTACTGTATACAATCCATGTCTGTGAACTATGATGTCAGCTCGAGCAATAACAACGTGAGCACCATCTATGCCAAGCACCTTCAAGTCGACAAATAACGCTGACTGCCCATGTCTTCTAGTCAAGTTATTGTATATGCAAGTTCGAGCTTGGAATGGTTCACGCGACAAATACACCCACTAATTGCGTGGGAACCTTCATTACCGACAAACGTTGGACGTTCCAGTGCTTGAGTTAGCGATTGAGGATGTGAAGCTATATGATACGGCTCTGGACACTTTTTCACAGAAAAGGGACTCGGGAGACATAAACGAATGGAAAAGAATTGCCAGTAAGATAGGATTGATAGGTAGGTAAGTCTTGTTGGTTTTCTCGGTTTCTTTTGCTCAATCTCCTTCGTTTTGCGTGGAAGTTTTCTCACTTGATTTGCAAAACCTGGCCCAAACATTGATTGCCATCTTTTTATCCTTCTTCTTCATTACTTAGCATTCAGACCCTCATTTCCCGTAGTGCCCAATTTCTGATTTTGAAGAAATCCTTGTCATGTACATTTCCTTGAATGTGATTCTGTGACTGTAAATTGAAACTGATCTGTCTCGATATTTCGACACCCTAATATCTAGAAAGGCGTGCGGTAGAGTGTTGCTCCTAATCTATCAACAATATTAAGAAGATTTCCTATTTCAGGTCTGATGATTTCCTCTGAGTGATCATCTAGAGAGGTTTTTGAAGGTGTCAAATTGCGTTTAATTTCGGGGGGTATCATTCAACTCGTTCATCGTACATATATTCTCTCCACGCTTGCTAATGCAACTCAAGCATATTCTTCGTCCTCCACTTCCTCCATCTCTACATTCATTTGACCACCTTCCTCAGTTTCTTTCCTTTGCCTACCACTGCCAGCAATATAACCTTCTTTTTCTAATTTTTCCATCTCTTCCGGCTCCATCAATCCGCCTTCTCCCTTTCCCTTTTGCATTTTCATCCTCACTGCCGCGGGGACAAAAGCCACAGCTTCCTTCCGTAAATCTCGTATTTGCGGCTTTGCTTCATATACCGTCTTGACTTCTTGCTGTACCTTTACACCACTTCCATTATCCCGATTACCAAATTCCCCGCGATCCTTTCCTCCCAATGGCATAGAATTCGCGCTTGTGCCTCCACTCTTCTCGCCGTTTTGATTTTGATTCTGTGCCTGATACCGCGCCCGTCGCGCCGCGTACCATTTATCCAGTACTTCTTTTGGGAACGGAGGTGGCGTATCCCTCGGCATGGGTATTCTCTTAACTTCTTCTTCAACATCCGACCCACTACTCTCCTCCTCCACATCCCCATCTCTTCTTCGTTTGCCCAAAACACCGCTCCCGCCTCGTCCCCCAAACCCTCCTCTTCCTCCTCTGTCTCCACCAAACCCACCCCTCGACTGCGAAAACTGGGGTGCTGCATCGCCTAAAGATTCGCGCGCTTTGTTTACAGCTTTGATTTCCTTTTCCAGTCCCTCTATCAGTGATCTTTCATGACTTGTAAGTTTCCCGCCAGAACTCTCTATCTTCTTGAGGTCGTCGAGTTGGGATTGTAGACGTTGTGGATTTTTCTTGGCGAGTCGTTCATTCTTCTGAGCTTGTAAAGATGCCTTGCCTGAAGATAAGTTAGTACTATGCTCGAGCTAATTAACAATGTTGGAGAATTGGATGGTTGATTGCGTACTTTTTTTGATAGCTTTTGCCTTTTCAGCTTTGCGCTGGGCTTGTGCGGGGTTGACGGACTTTTCTTTGGGCATTGTAGGTATGATGAAATGATGCCAAACGAGAAACCCCGAAATAAAATATAAGAAATTGTTGGAATGGTTTTGAGAATTGCGCGGAGAATTTGTGGTTTTGATGATCTGGGGAGTCGTTGATATCGCGAACCATCATTCTGCCAAAAGGCGGTGAAACTTGTATAATTTCAACTTGCGGTTGCATTTCAGAGACAACCACATCTCATACCGCAGAACGCAGCAAAGCTTTTAGAATCAGATCAATGCGCAAGCTTGTTATCATTACTTGAGTTGTGTTCCCAGCCTGTTGCTAACTTCACCGGTTTCATGTAATTCATTGGAGTGGCTAGTATGCTGTAAATATCATTGGTTCAAATGGATAATCGTCTTAAATGATTAGTATAACTAGGTAGTTACAGAAGTTGAAAATAAGATGACATAAGCCAATAATTGTATTTCGTTTAACCATTTACATTATTTTTGTGATCGAGACCTTCTCACGTAGACATATATATATATCTTGGTCTCAAAGTATTTATAAGTCATCGTTTGTACTTAGATTCATGAAGTCCCGCGAGTCGGATATCACCTTCGCCAGGTCCTTGCTATCCGTATCTGACTGGCTAGCTATCTAAGACCCAGGCTGATAAAACAAGTTGACAAAATATAACATTTGAGACTCGAGGCCAAAATCCGTCATGCGCAAGCATGATACAACTCCGACTGATTTCTGAACAGCATCCTTTACCTCTTTCAATCTGAGAGACCTAGATTTATGTAAGCCTCCATGAACATGCCAGTCCAGGCCATCTTCCGTATTCCTCTTGGTCCGGCCCAATTATTCCACTGCCGGAACCAAAAATGCCTTGGGCAATCGCGACCGCCATCCAGACAACTGAACCTCGGTAGCAATCGACTGTTTTCGGCACTATAGTAATTCATGACATCCATGAACCAGTCGCTTAATCTAGACAAGAAATGTTCTTCTCTAGATTTCACCACACCTCCACAGCATCCTGAGATAGAGACTTCTTCGACTTTTTTGAATACAGTGAAATCTCGCATTCCATTTTTGACTAGATAATCAAGAGTCTTGTCCGACACACGGATTCGTTTGATTCGACAACATTCTTCGTGGTGAAGCATATGAAGGCTCGGATAGGAATCTCGGAAGGATTCCCAATCAAAGACAACAGTGTCAAGTTCGTAGTTGAAGTAAATGGTCGAATTGACTTTAGTACGAGTTCCAAAACTTATTTCATATTTTTGAAGAGCTTCGGCTCGAGCTTCGCGCGAAACGAGGAGTAAAGAGGGGATATCCTTCGAGACGCAGGATTTCTTTGTGTAGTTGAATTGGACTACTACAGCTCGGGGAGATATTGCAAGATTCCAAATAACTAAGCGAAGCTCGATAGGAAGATCCGAGAAGGAAGTACGCGATTTGGAAGGTTCCGACATAGAAACGGTAAACTTTGAGTGTCCTGGAAGTTTGCTTTTTCAATGCCTATTTGGGGAAACAGATATATGTATTATAGATTTCTGTCGATACAAAAACGGCAGCCTAAAATACGAGTTGAATGAAACGGTATTGTAGGGTCTCTCGCCCGCACCTTAACCAGCCTCGAACTAGATTATCTTCTCAAGGTAAATAAGTACTAGAAGATAATATCAGCACGAATAGAACAATAGATCAGAAGCTGGATGCCAGCATCGGGCGCGCGTTGACATTTGGCTTGATGCTGCACCGGGATTCAGCTAATCACAACGCGTATACCCTGCGGTTGAGCTAGCTCACTGCACATAGCTGCAAGGTATGAGCATGTGGATGCTTGTTCTCAAAAAGAAGCTCCTCATTTTAGCCATAGGTCTTGTTACGATTTAACTAAATCTGCAAGCCGTACGATTTTATAGGCACCTTATTTGTGATAAAAAGAAAGGCTTATCGTTTCTCCCGCTCTCTCGCTCATGCTGTCAAAACTCACTCCGACGATAAGGTTAATCTGCTTTGTGGCTACTCGTTTAAAAAGCGAAATCTCGTCAGGGAATAGATCGAGTAGGATTCCGAGTAGTTGTAGCTTGTGATTGTTTGATACTTATATCCAACCACAGCTATGAATTATATCGTAAGCAATGTTGTGATACTTGGGGATTCCGTTGAACCTTCAAACAGAATACTACAATACCATCCACGAGGCTGCAAGAATAATAAACATGAAGTGTGAGTGATATAAGCAAAAAAAGGCAAGCAAGACGCATATTGATCCACTGAACTTGTAGAACCAACGCCGCAGAGTAGATTTGAAATCAGAAGGGGGTTTTTAGAGCAGAAACTTTCATGTCATTACCATTAAAAATAGCACAGATTTTGGGGGTCGTTGATCTGGATGTAGTAAAGACTGCAACGGGACGAACGGATGTAAGGTCGTTTTAGCCACTATTGAGGTGCACATTGATCAGCCGCTAGACTGCAATCACATGACTTCGCTAGTAATTTTGGTATTGCATTACTAGACCCACACATATTTTTAAGAACGAGACATGACAAGAATCTGATCGAATCACGAAGCGAGCTGTACAGACTGGCATCATAGCAAGTCGAGTAACCGCTGATCAATCACTTCACCAATAGAATACGAATACAAAATATCAATGAACCTGTTCATTGGAGTGATAAGGTGCATAAATATGCAGTGCCATCTTCATAAGTATGCGTAAGGCACAGCCACACGTGGCAAGGCAAACGGAGCCATCAAATCTCTATCATAACGTTAAGGTTCAAGGAGAAAAGCAAACACTCAGGAGTGATACTAGGTAGACGAACTGAGATTTATGAGATCAACGTTCACTTCGACTAGCAAAAACCAACGTTTCTGAATTTGCTGGGAATTTTTCACAGGCGACCAGCATCTCTTATCTTCAACATGAACCCCTCCAAGAACCTGCATGTGGACGGGCTTATCGCCAAACTTCAGAAGTATGGCCTTGACCGCGAAGAATCACTTCCACATCTCATTATATCCGGCGATCTCTCTGATATTGGAGGTTCCGGACCAAAAGATTGGAAGCTCCGTACCCCATTCTCAACGGAAATCGTTCTCCGACAAAGTGAAATCAGCTCTCTCACAGTAAGATTGATCCCTGACTTTTCGCGGCCTGCTTCACAAAAATCCGATATCAAGTCTTTCCAAAAGTCTCTCGCCCATATTGGCGAACTTCCAAATGCCGTGCAATTGGCTAGTGCGAAAGTTTACATGTTTCTCGATGCCAAAAATTTGCCAGATAAAACACCATGGAAAGATGTTTTAAGGATTGAAATCGAAGGGCCATTACAACCAAATCTTACTTTACTCGATATCCCCAGTCTCCTTGCAAGCATCTCCAAGGTAGAAACCGGCTATGAAGAAGATAACGCCGCTTCGATTGCCGAAACAACGTCTTTCACGGCTGGCTCCAACACACCCACCCACACAATCATGACCGAAGATTTCATCTCTCGTCCTCGCTCTCTCTCTCACGACACAGTTCCCCACGCTGGAAAGACATTCATGATTCGAGATCGCAATCATGGTGGGGTGATTACACTCAAAGAGGGAGCTCTCCAAATATCTCCCAATGTTCCCCGAGCCGGAGGGTGTCATTGGACATGCATAGAGCGCGATGGATGGTTTGGCTTCCGCAACTGCGTCTCCGGACAATTCTTTGGTCATGATAATAAGGGGAAATTTCACTGCAAGGTTTCTCACCATCGGAACCATGAATGGTTCTGTACGAGAGCTCATCCATCGGGTGGACATCTCTTGTTAATGTTGCATGGGGATAAGTTTCGACAAATGAAAATTGGGAATGATGAGACGGAGTTGGTGGAGACGGATGGGGAAGGGACTGCGTGGGATTTCATAGAAGTTTGAATACTGTCATGATATTAGTTGTGGTCGTGGCTTCCCTCTTGAGCAAACAATTTTCAATTTTCTAAATCTGATGTTCGGCCTTTTGCTTTGATCATCTAAAACATTTTCGGGAGATTAAGGTTAAGTGTAATTTGGACAACCATATCCCGATGCATATCTATATTTGCCAGATACATCGGCTGTTTCTTAAGCGGTATTTAATATGGCTCAGGTGAATTAGCCCGAGAAAATCATTGCGCTTTAGATTGGTGAACTCTATTGTTGGGGGAACAGTGCCATTTCTTGCGGGGGTTGGATGAATAGGATATGAGCGTTAGAAATCATGATATAAATATGTTCCATACCCTTTCGCACGGTGCAATAACACGTTTGTCTTTTTAACGCCTGTTCTACTTGCTCGCTTGGTGATGTGATATCTTTAGACATTTTATGCTTTGTATCTGTCCATCTATTATAGAACATAACAAAGTGAAGAAAATGATGTGATGACTATATGTAGACGATTGAGTGTTTGAATGTTATGCCAATGTTAATGATTCATAGATATGTTTTGTCATTGAAATCCTGCTATAACAACGGAATCGACTCGAAATCCATTGCTTACGATTCGTATCGGGAGTATAATTAGGTGTATCATATACTCCCATCATCTAGAACAAAACACTTATCATCACAATACTACTACCCTACACTCAAGTATCAAGCGCTCTCCCACCTCGCCAATCTCCCCACCGTCTCCCCCGCATTCCTCACCACACACAAACACCCCTCCCTCAATCCCCTACTCCTCTTCTCCTTAACCATCTCCCTTGCAAACACAGTCCCAAACGCGACACCTTTCCCCTCCGCCAAATTATATTCCCCAGTAGTAACGAACCCAACGAGATCTTCCTCGCCAGGTACCATAGGATGATTATCCGAATCATTTTTCTCCTTTGGATATTGTAATGGTGGGTTTTGTAGCAGAGATTTTGCAAGAAGTTGGACACGTTGGGGTAGTGGTGTGTTGAATGGTATTTTACCAATGTTTTTAAGGTCTTTGGCTTTGGGGTTAGGTGGCGGTTTCTTATGCAGAGGCGCGGGAACGAGGGAAAGCCATTGTTGACGGAGAGTGGGGGGTGTGGTAGATGTGGAGTTTATAGAATCTTCGCTAAGAATTGATTCGGCTGGGAGACGGTATATACGAGCGCTGGGAGTAGCGACGCCACGAGTTAAGAGTGTTAAACGGATAGTGGTGAGTTCTGTTGATGCTGGAAGGTCTGCCGTGGGAGATGAAATCAGAGAAGAGAATGTCCTACTAGAGAGTTGGCTGAAAGGATTCTCGATGGTTTTGTCTTTAGGCTCAGCGGTAGTTTCTGGCCCATCACCACTACTCGCATTACTCTGTTCATTATCAGGTAGTGAAGACAGCCCGGCCACTTTCTCAAAGTCACATGCCCAGCCCAATCCAAGCTCTCCTTTCCTTCCACCACCAAGATCAAGAGATTTCCACTCAACTCTCTTGCCTTTGGGTCTCTTGTCCCATTCTCGTTTTCTTTTCAACCTCTGTTCGACCTCCCAAGCGTACCCAGCATTGGTTCCAGGATAATCAGCTGGAAACCATGGAACTCCATGCTCAAAGTGTGATTGCCTCAACTCCTGTAGACCTCCGAAACGAGGATTGGCACCAGATGACAAGGGGAAGTGCATCAAACCATACCAAATTGGTAGTATACACTTCCATGGAGCAAGAAGAGTCCAGCTACCTTGTGCGGCTGAGGAATTTAGCATTCTTGATGCGAGAAGCATGATTGGTATAGGAGGATCACGTTCTGAGATGGAAGGAAAAGTGCCTGGTGGTGCTAAAGTTTTGCGGCGATTTAAGGCTTTTTGTGAAGGAAGACGAGTAGCTTTGTATCGTGTGTCTCGATCAAAGAGGTGTGATGAAGCGGGCGACTGATCTGCCGGCCAAGAAGACAATAATTCGGCCAATTCAAAATTCGCTTCCTCGTCAGCAGGATCTGGAAGTTCAACCTTGCGAGGTGGATATCGAAGTCTAGGATCCATAATTGAGAATGACAATACAGAATTTGCGGGTAAAGATGCAGGATTGGTAACACCAGCTAGCGAAGTAAATGTTTTTGCATGTGGCTCTTGATCATCTTCGGACTGGAAGTATGGATGAAGTATACCAATTAAAGCTTCTGATGAACCAGGACCTGTTATTTCGATACTTCCAATCTCAAAACGAAGGTCTTCAAGCTGGACGGTGGGGTGTTGCAATTTCGACAGGCGTAGGAGCTCAGTCCATGCTTCAAGGAATGCAGAAGGATGGATTCTGATCAAAACTTGTCTCATTGACTTTTTCGATACATTGGTAGCATTGCTATCTGAGGCTTCATGAATATCCCAAAACGCGACGGCAGGGCCAATCTGTAGTTTTTGTTCTTTCACTTCTCTGCTAAGCCACCCATTCCAGCTCCTTTTCCCCGCTCTCCATTTTACACCCTTTGCTGAATTTACATCCATCTCTGGTATGCCTATGGCCAAAAGAACCTTTCCGATTGACTCAACTGAACCCTTGAGACCAATAGTACTCATGTAACTCATATCCCAAGCTACAGCCCCTCTACTCCCTCCTGCTCTATGTGTCGGTCTGTATGATTTTTCTGTTGAATTGAGTGGTATAGCCATCCTCCAAAGTGGCTCTTTGGGCTCTGTCATTTTCGCCCTTTTCGCATGCCATAAATGGGTAGGTAACCAAGTTTTGTGAATTTGTCGCTTTCGAAACTTCGACGGCGGTTTCTGAGGCTCGTTCAAAGCATTCTGCCGTATCTTCGGCCTTGCAGCTCTAGTTATAATTCCTGCCACATTAATTGCACCCTTAGAGGCTCTTTTCTTGTCTGCCAAAATCCCCAACTTCTTGGCCGTTTCTGCACGAATACGACCTCTGGAACTTCCCGGTTTTCTCTTGTTTGCGTTGACAGTCGGTGTATTGTCCTCTTTCATTTCTCTTGCCCCTCTCTTTTGTAAACGTTTTGGTACTCTCTTCACATTATGACTAGCTGTTCTTCTTCTCATATCCCGGGGCACTTGTTGAAATGCTCTGGTAGACAAGGCACCCTTTGATCTTTTCATGCCATCTTCCAATGCTTTTATTTCATATTCTCGCGCATTCAGAAATGATTGCAAATCTAGGTCTCCATTCTTGAGAGCAGCGTCGGCTGTTTGGGTCATTATCGATCGCGCATCCATTATCTTATTGCGCTTCATGGCTGGACCTCTCCCAGCATCATTCCTACCGTTGGACGATGAATATGGGGGTTCCTTGCGTTTATTCGTAGCAGCAGGCCTCAAAGGCATTTTGGGCGCCATTTTGACTTCAATTCCTCCACGCGACGAAGTGATATATTGATCGAGGTCTAGAAATCAGAAAAAGTAATATAATTCTGCCATGTATTTTGACATACCGCCTTCCCAATCCGAATAATGACGAAGATTCCTCACACGAAACACGACACCACGCGACACCAATATCATTGACTAGATGATCAAAATAAAAGAGGTTGTTGTAACTTCAATTCCTATTCTTATAAACATGTATAACAAACTCTGTTGAAAGAGTATAGCAAATATCATAATGTTGTCCTGAAAGAATAACTTCATCAACTTCTTTACCTTCTCTTCTTCACCATTCATGAAGCTGGAGTAGGTTTGAATTCGCCAAAAGAAGATCAGTAGCAAGCTTTTTTTCTTCTTTGCTTTCATGTCACTTCACTCCTTCTCATTCTCATTCTTTCAAAACTTGCACCTTCATTTTCCCATACCTACCTTTATCCGTTTTCTTTTCATACCTTGATTAAAATTTACAAATTACAATCCATTTAAACAGAAATCATTTCTCTAAATTTCAAAATCTCTTTCCTTCCTTCCTTCTCTCCGACAACTTACAATTACAATCATTGTTCACAAATTACTACGATATTTCGATTTTCCAATACGAGTAACTTGATCAAAAAGTCCTCTTTTACTAGATTCATATCGCTACGTATACGCTCTTACCATGAGCATTCCACTGTCCGACCACGTCACAGCTTCAAGTCTCGGATCTCTCAAGTTTCCTCCGTCACCTCCTCATAATAGACATGAACATGAACTTTCTTCTTTGACGAAACCCTACGATTCTTGTCATCATCAACAACATCATCATCTTAGTTCTAAAGGACTTGGAGGAACACGGATTTCTCAAGTCGAGATTACTTCTTTCTATTCTCCTGCAAATTCATTATACGAGCCAGATGGAACATCAACAATTGCTTCAACTCCTCCAATGTCCGGAATACAGCATATCAATGGCTCATCAACTTCTCTTCAACCTTCATCAGTTTCATGTGTTTTGCCTCCATCTCAATCTACGATAGCTCCTCTTTGTCTTCAGTGCAAAGGTCACAAGTATGGCTTCACATCATACTTTCACAACACCACAATTTTTCCGGAACCGCCACACGATCTACTGATGTTGGTAGAGCAATCTTATCTTTTAAGAAATCGGCTCAAGAGCTTGATGATCAACTATGTCACAAGGAGAGTTGACAATAGTCGTTTGGAAGCGATCGCCAATGAAATTTTGGACTGGAAGGGTCGCGTGGAATGCCTAGCAAGAGAAGTCTTGGTATCTTCTATGGGATTTGAACTAAATATGGAAGGCCTTGAAGCAGTCAATGATTGGGCGGCAAATCTGGTTCAACGATTGGGCAATCACGTGAATGGGTTTCAGAGGATGGAACTCTCTAAAGAAGATCAGAAGAGATTACTGATTGACTTCAAGAAACTATGGGAAGTGGTCTGGACGAGTTTTATGGCCGACCGGAACAAGCGGAACACGCCGAGAAGGTCATTGCGGTCAAGAGATGCGGTTGATCTCGATTCACCGGACTCGGAACTTTAAGCAAACAGTGTTTGAGGTTTCGCTTTCTGCCGATAGTGGCTGGACTTGATTGATTTAGGTAGCCCGCATGATTGTGAGCAGCAGTTTAGTTTTTGATAACTTTAAACATACAATGACACATTTTACCTCTGTACTCCCTTCACATCTTATGTGGTGCTTCACTCATTCAATGAGAAAGAACAAAAGTGAATGCTAAAGAAGATTAAGGTGAAAATCAAGATAATCGAATCTTTCCTCTCTTCTCCGTTTTCTTCAATTTATCAAAAAGTCTTTCGTTAATCCAGCTTGCTTTTCTTCAAGAAATCAAGATGATATATATTCTCGCTTCACCACTTTCATTTGTTTCCTTTCTTTTGTCATTCAGTCTCCTATTTTCGTGGACGTGTATGTTTACCTTACATACATACCTGTCTCCTTTGTCTACTCGCCTTTCACAAGCCACTTCCGCACATAACTTCCTGCAATTACAATAAACTCAACAACTAGACTACACTTGTAGACCCCATGCCTAATCCCCTTCAAATGCTAATATCCTCGATGATCATGATGCAAATAGCAAATAGCAAAATAGCCTGTTACAGTCCCGGGTTCCTTTCACGTTGCGTTATCTCACGCTTTACTTCTTCTTTGGAGTTTACGGCATTGAATATAGTACTCGCCCTTTATCATTACCGCATCATTGCCGTCGCTTACCTGAAATAGAAACTATAAATAGAGACTTTTTAAAATTACTTCATTGCACATCCTTAAACTTAAGATAACTCATCACAAACAATACGTACAAGAACACATTACACCACCATCACATTCTCCCTCTCACAGATGATGCTCGCCATTCCATCCTATTCAAGAGAACTGACTCAATTTGCGTAGGTAGGTATATACTACAAAACCCTCAAATAAAAAGAATCCTCACATTTCACAACCACTACAGTCTATCTGATGCAGTTCCCTTCTTCTTCGCAGCTCACAATGTATTGACATTACATAACATCATACAACATTAACCCTTCAATATCCTACTATATCCATCAACTTCTCGCCTATCAAGAACACACCATTGAATGAGCTACCCGGGCTGGTAGAAATACTATTAGGGTGTACATTGCTAAGAAATATAAAGTATAAACTACCCAAGTTCTAAGTAAATACGAGAGCAAGCCTTACTCATCACTCATTACCCCATCCCTTACCGATCTTCTAAATCTCCTCTCGAGATTCAAGATTCCAATACTGGGAAATTTGAACTCGATACGCGATTCGATATATACCATCTTTTCATCCCTCTCACTAAGTAAGTAAGTACTTACAATACCACTATTCATCCCTCTCTTTGATGATATAGAAGCTTTGTTTTCGCAACTAACCTGATCATTCTTTTTCTTCGTCTTCTATCTTCTATTTTTCATTCTCTATCCTTCCTCACAATTACCATATTCATGATACTACTCACTCTGAGTCACTTGCTCACCCACTCCATCCAACAAGCGAAACCCTCACAAAGACAGATACAGAAATCGTGTCTCCACCTATTCTACCCAAGTCCCATAATATTCATTACTTATCACCCCACTATCTCCTCCTCCTCCTCCTCCTCCTCCTCCTTCACCTTGATCTTCATCTCCTTCTCCATCTTTCCCATAATCTACACCCAACCAATATCTACCCCCCCTCCCTCCCCTGCCCTCCTCAAACCATACAATCGCATCTTCCCACACAAATCCATTTCCTGTAAATAAATTGTTCGCCTAAATGTATTAATATCAACATCAATATCAACATCAACACCCTTCCTCACACCACCAACACATCATCCATTTAAACTCTCTTCCTTCCTCTCCCCCTCCCTGTCAAATCCCAATTCTCTTAAATCTAACTTACCAATCTCACAATCTTACAATCTCATACACACCTACCCACACATCTCCTTCCACATTCATCACCACATCCTCCCCAACTCCTCACTAACTCCTCCCCAACCAATCAATCCATTCCATCTACCACTACCACTACCACCAGAAAATAGCCAATGAAGTCAAAGACAATCATGCTCTATCGCGAATATCGCTAGTGTAAACAGGCAGGAAATAAAGCCCACTCATTTACTCTTATTGACAGGTCAGGAAACACACTCGATCTTTCATCTGAATATGGAACAGACTGTTATGCTGAACAGTATTTACCTACCTAGGTAACTATCATATACCTTGCACTTGCATTCGTATCCGCAATTGCGAAAGCGAAAGCGAAAGCGAAAACGATAGATCGCCCTAACTTTTCATACATCTCACATATAACACATTACACATCACGCAAAGCCAAACAAACACCTAACAAAATTTCCAAATTATCTCTCGTATTTACTTCCCAGAAATGACTGACTGCCTATACACTGCCTCCGCTCTTCCAGACCACTCACGCCCATCTTTCATCTTCCACCATCCCTCCTTATCTAGACTGTAACTTCATTCCTTCCCAATAGCGCGCCTCTGATACCCTCAGGCCATCAATTCACCATGATGAAAATCCGCCCAAGCCTAACTATCCGCCCATTCATCCATTTATCTATACAACACCGTCAAACCCATCCTATTCCATCCCAGCCCATCCGTCTAGCAATCAACCAACAAAATAGATATCCCATAACCATCATCTCTGCTTCCCATTCTCCATTCCGTCTCAACCTTGTGGATGAGATTAGAACTTTTCCTACTTCCTCATCAATTTCACCATTTTAGAATTTGTTTGACAGATGGCGCCAAGCAGAGTTCCTCCCACCATAGCTAGCCGGTAAGTGAAGTAGTGAAACAAGAAAGGAAAATCCTTTGTCTGTCATATACCAAAGATCCCCATCCGTTGCTCCCACCAATAAAAAGTCCACTTATGAAGAAGGATAGACGAGATAAAATACTGTTCAGTCACTCACTCGCATGAGCTGTTCCAGAGCAACTGTGGAAAAATGGAGTATAGAAATTATATGCAGACATCAAGACGCCACCCCAAATGCAATATTACCAGAAAAGAAAAACAAAACTAGTGCGCGATGCATCTCGTCATGCACATGTGTATGTACCCGTCCCTCCTCAACTGGAAGACGTAAAAAATGACAATGCTTCCTCATTCAAACCCCACCAAAATCTAATTGTGTATTTCATCATTATTTCCCCCACGAGAGAGGCGTTCCCGACTTTTCAAGATGTATGGAAGTGGTCGAAGCCATTAAAGCGAAGTTCGAAGAAAAGTATAAGGTGTATATGCAGATGAAGGAGGCAAAGGTCATCGATCAGAGAAAATTCGTCGCCGAATAAAGTAAATCGAATGCGTACCATTATCATCAAGAGACGAGTGTGACAAATATCGAGAAACGTTTAGCTGTATCTTTGAACCTACCTCACCCCCATGGGGGGACGCGGCCCGAGACTACTTTGACTGCTGTTTGCAGATGGCTCTGAGTCGAGGTTGGCGCTTGCGCCGCTGTCACCACTACCTGCGCTAGCGCTAGCACTGCCAGTCAGACTTCGCACGTTCATAGGACCTTTTGGTGGATGGAGGGCGCTCACCCCAGCATATTGCTCAACCTGTTGCGGTGCAACCATATTCCCCTGTCCCGGCGGGTGCCGAGGTGCAGGCTGTCCCATACCCACTGGAGGCGACGGTCTACCATTCGTAGACCCTGCCATATACCCATTCGGTGGCGAAGGTCTTCCATTTGCTCTCTGTGCTTGTGGACTATACGGATTTCCTGGTGATTGACTCGCTCTCCTCGCAGTTGGATATGGACCACCTTGCCCATGAATTGGTGGACCAGATGACCCATACTGTAACTCGTCCAGCCGAGCGGCTGTCAAAGAACTCGTCCTCGAATCCATACCCATTGCTCGTCTATCCACAGTACCATATCGATCGGATGAATAACCCATCAAGGGATCATCCATCAAATTGTCGTGTAAGCCGGGCACTTGACTTATTATTCTGGCGCTGGATCGATTTCGAGGGATATTGCCACGCATAAGTCCACCGCCTCGACGAGGAGGAGGGCCGTTATCGAATTCTGGATTAGCACGCATTTGTTGTTTGGAAGGCCCCGGCTTTGCACGGTTTCGACGTGATGTAACGCTCATCATATCAAAGTTGTCGGGATCGATCAGAGGAACAGGTGGAGCATCTGCAGGATCAACATAGTAGTCATCGTCGTCATCATCATCGTCGAAGCCGCCCCCATTTCGCACTGAAGGTGTAGATGGGCCTCGACGAGATCTAGGAGGGGCACCTGCACCTTGACGCATGCGCATCTCCTGTTCCCGAAGAGCAAGTTCACGTTGTCTGAGCATTAATTCTCGCTCTTTTAGGGCAATCTCACCACCACCACCACCACCGCCGCCAGCTGCAGCAGGATAGGGTGCTTCTCCACCTTCGGGAATGTCATCATACAAAACCAAGTGACTAAACTCCTCGAGATCATTACCTTCCAAAGACCCCCGCCTCGACTGATTTCGCGATTGGGGAACTCCGTTTGGTGGAGGCCGGCCAAAACCGTTTGGTGGCCCACCTGGTCCGCGCCGCATACCCGGTGGAGGACCCATAGATGGTCCACGCCCTCTACCTCTCCCGGGTGGTCCTCCATTCATCATAGGTCTAGGAGGTGGTGCAGATGACATTCTCATAGGAGGAGCCATAGGAGAAGGTATTGGTGCGAGGTTTGTCTCTTTCCTTTGCTGGTTGACAATGTTGAGATTGTGGAGGATCGGGTAAAGAGTCTCTATGCGAGGCACCTTAACACCAACAAGCTGAGCAAGTTTTATAGGGGATCCAAGATAAGTCTCAACCTCCATCGGTCGCTTAGCGGCATAGTCTTGATACATTATGCTATTGACCTCGGAAGGCTTTGTCATATCCTCCATGATCTTTTCTTTGAAGTTTGTGGGAAATTCACAATGTTGTGCTTGGGCAAGGCTGACCAATTCGTCAAATAATTCAGATATCATTGACTTTACGCCAACTTTCTCCAGTAACGCAGCGTGCGACGGTGTTTCGAAGATTACACTCAGTGGATGAAATGCTATGGGTCTGGAAATAAGGATTAGCAAGCAATTCGACCTGGAAGAAACTTTAATGATAGTTTACCCAATCATCCTTTCAAACTGCTGTTGCATTATGTTTGGGGAAACATGACACTCAACTTGCCCTCCACTCAAAGTCATTGCCAATGCCTCAGCCATATCTCCTTGTATCGTGCTAGGCATCGAAGGGTTCTTTGTCGCAGGTCCAACCCATATCTCAGTGGAACCTTTGTGCTCAAATTCGCTTGCTCCCAATTGCACTATCTCAGCACCCGAGACGAGTGATAACACGACATTGCTTGGAAACCTCGATTCTAGATGGGCCTCAACGCCGAGTGTATTTGTAGTGTTGACTAATATGCATGTATGTTGTGGTGTGACGACCGACTCGATTACTGCCGCGAGATCGTATACATCTGGTAGGGCTTTCACGCACAGCAGGACGTAATCGAAGGGGCCCTCTTTGTTACTTGCAGCTTCTTCCGGAGTGCGGACGACTAAATATCATACATCAGTACTCGCTTGTTTTTTCTTAACTGGAATTCGACAATGGAAATCATACCATGTCGTGGTTTAAATCGTTCGTTGCCAAAAGATGTAGATCTATGGAAAGGTCAGTTGATTGCTGCAGATGTATTTGACGTCTGTCTAGACATACTTGAATGATATCCCGTATTGGTGTACAGCGTCAAACCCAGATTTCCACACCAATGTCACATCGCAAGCGTTGGTGGCTTGAAGCCTCCATGACAGGAAAGCAGAGACAGCATTTCCACCAACTGTACACACACTGATTAGTTCATTGCCTCCCATTTTGACGACGACGACGATATGAACAAATCTACGAAATCGCACACGGTGAACCACAACAACATAAGAAAAATGAAGATATTGGCGGGAGATGGGTGTTCAGCTAGCGTGATATAAAAGTGGAGTGGGAAATAAAGGACATTTGCATTAGACAAACCTGATAGAATTCTTAATCGGGGAGGAGTGGGTGCCATCTTGAGTCTTGACCAATGCTGGTCTAGTATTTGACCAAGTTTGAGATTAAGCAGCTCACTCTGCCGTCCCTCGTTCGATTTGATGTGCCGAGTCAAACTGGGTAGCCAAAACTAATCGTAAAATTGGATTTGCTTTTTGCAGCTGTATTATTGTATTTTCCCCTGTCTTGGTGCCAAAACCGAGGCGGCCTGGGTGGGGATATGAGGAACTTCTAGTTCTGATCGTCCTAATTTTGTTGGTAAAACGAGCGTGAAGGCCTGAAGAGACCCTTTGTCTTTCTTAGGTTACGGGACGAGTCTTTTTCGATGGACCTGGATTGGGTGGTGGAATTCAGGACCGTGAATAATTGGACCTGTCTGCTAAAACAGCAGGAAAAAAAGAGTGTGGATTTTATTGATTATGGTGGATGCAGATGTGGATTGCTCAGGAATCAGAATCCAGATGGGGTTTGAGCTTTCTTCGGAGGTTGCGAATTTGCGAGGAATTAAACAAAAAACAGGGCGTAGTAGAAAAGGCGTTGGCGTTGTTTGTGATTTATCTGCGGAGAGTAATCCAATATGAATTAGAGGTCTAACTTTAATAATAAACTTCATGTGCTACGTATATAAAAAACGCGTCGGATTGGTCAACAGCTTACGGAACGTAGGTATTTTGGGTGGATGCGTTCAATGGGTTCCTTAACTTCCTTGACCGAATAATCCTTGGAATACGTACGTGGATCATGGAGCATTAATAATAAAAAAGAGGCACGCACAATGGATATATGTACTGCGAGAGTCTATCTGTCTCTGATAGAGAAAGTACCGGCAGAACCGTAGAAGAGCGAGAGAGTGAGAGAGTGAGAGAGACAGAGAAAATGAGAGAGACGCTGAGAGAGGCTGTTGACAAGAATGAAGGAAAATCCAAGGATAAAAATTTAAATAAATGAAATGGAAAGTTTCCGATGCTGGTTTTGATTGCGCTGACAGAGGAGAATGACTTGAACGAATGCGGTTGAATTTTGTTCGGTTTGTGTATTTATTTTTTCCCCTCTTGTGTGAATTTTTTCCCCCTTTCCTTTCCCTTCCCTTGCTGAAACCTTGAAGACGGACTTTCGTTCCTGCTGGATTGTTGTTCCCTTTCTCTATTTTTCTGGTTTGTTTCTCTCCCTTGATAAGAAAAAAAAAGATGAATGTGCTGATGCCAAGATGTGTGGTGGATGAACTTGTGTGAGAGGTAGATGGAAGGCTGTTTATTTTCATAACGCCATTGAGATATGGTTCTCCGTATTGTCCAGGTGGCTGATGAACTTATATCAAAGTAATTTATTGATCACTGCAGTTAACTACTAGGGAGGGAGGTACACGGTAAGAAAAGCTAGAAAAGCAAAAGCAAGTTTCAAGTTTTAAGTTTTAAGTTCTGAATTCTAATAAGTTGTAATTATACCTTTTATTGCAATATTGAGAGTTATCTAGGTAGTATCTATCTATCTAGGTACCTACTAGGTACGTTTATTGGTACAGTGCATTATACAGACAGGTACCTGGGCAATATCAAATAGATCGACCATATACACTTTTCCCAAGGAGAATGTCAAAGGTTGCTTTGATAATATAATATAAAATGAAAGTTATAATAAAAAGGAGGTGTTGTGCTTCAACATTTACAGAGTAGGCAAAATATCTCGTATCCTGTACCGAGTTATCTCAGAGTTTAATATCAAAGTTGTGAATGTCTCAGTGAAGAGAGTCGATGAGACGGTGGTGATGGTGGCAATGGTCAATAGTAGATGGTGGGTGACCTGTCCACTGCATATATATATATACACATATATACACTTCGAGAAGTTCTCGAGATCCTTACCCACCAGTACCAGGTATGTTACAATGAATACCACCTGAGAAGTTGGTACAACAGGATCCTTCCCGCCGCTACTCTTTTCCTAGGAAGTAACAATTTTGGCGGATGCGAAGAGAAAGACCCTGAGAAGGTAGGTAGGTAGGTACCTACCTAAGTATCAACCACCTAGTACTGACGATAGTTGCTATTGTACTATTGTTCTATTGAAAAAGGAAGGAACGACTGAATACGAACCAAAGGATCAATCGATCTATTTGAGATTTGCATTGATAATCATTGATATCTACCAAAGTAACTCAAGATTTCCTTTTAGATATCAACTAGGTACGGGAACCGGATTGAAAGAAACCACCAGAACTTGCTCTACTTGACTCTGCTTTACTCTATTAGGTATCCCTCGAACCCTCCCTCCTACCATCTTGTCCAGTTCCAGTTCAGAGCTACCCGCAAACTATGAATATAGCCGGCACTTCAAGCCGACTTGATGATAATTATCTATCTGGATACCTAGCAGTATACCATTAGTTTATCTCCTCCAGCCGCGAAAATGAGTAACAAAGCTAATAGTCGGCTCTTCAAGTGGCCGACTAGTTGAAGAGCCGACTATTATTAGACGAATAGATTTTGTGGGAAGTATGAGCCCTTCTAGAACTGGAACTGGAACCTTATATCACACAAACCTCAGGTACCTATCTAGTACTAGGTGTATCTCAAAGTTGTCTCTCAAAAACTCAAAGTACCTACGTACAGTAAGGTCGGTAGAATCTAGATAGATTATCGTGTAAGCGCCCATAACAAATGCAGTAGAGCCCCTAATTCGAAACATAGGCGGTGCTTGGGTTCTGAAGAGGCGCAATATCAGGAAGAGATACTTTATAGGCTGAGAGTAAAGCATACATCTTCTGGAGGCTGGATGAGATGACAATTGTCAGACTTATTACCTAGGTAGGGGAACACGCTCCACGTCCGAAAGGCTGTGCAAATAAATACAAAATTGCGATTGCAGGGGGGGCACTCAACTACTACGTCGAATAGCAATAGCCAAAATCCTCTCAAAGAGTTGGTCTCTCATGATCCCATCCACAAAGTCCAAAAGCGAATCGCATACGGAATATGTACCCTATAGGACGAGAGGACCTAGGTATTCACTCTCCCAACTTGTCCAGGATTTAACAACACCCCACGATAATCAAAAATTGATGTCACAAAAATAATCTTCAATACCCGCAATATATGGCCCGTCCGTCTGCTCGCACGCGATCACGTCCCTTGTCAAATCCTTCCTTTTGGAGGCCGCCAGACCAAACCGTCTATTGTGCGTTGGCTTCCCTCACCACTCACGTACTATACCTATCTTAACAGACTGACCACGAAATTTCGCGTTGACATCCGAATATATATTGACCAGTCGTACCAAAGTTCAGAACCCCTTCAAAATTTACTCTCAATCTCTCGATATTTCTTTCCACCTTGCAACGATGACAGCATTTGTCTCAGGCCCTACAAGGCTCACAGCAATTTATCAAAAGTTGGAACTCTGGGTCAATAATCTATATGTTGATGGTAGGGGGGCATTGATGATGAGATGATTGTCTGTGCGATGAAAAGAGCTACGAGGATACTAATATAGAGCACAGTGAAAAAAACTATCAAAATCCTGGTCAACCTGAGCATGCAGGTATAATGAATGCAGCACAACAGGGTTCTATGGAAAGCCGGTATTCTCGTTGATAACGAAGTCTGCATTGGCCTGACACGCGTATTTTCTATCGACTATCATAGAAGAGCGGAATCTTCGGATGTCCTGGATTGTTGGTCAAATTTCTGCACCATGCACAATTCAGTGTTATATCTTAATACCTATCCAATCGTACTATAACGATGCAAAAGATATGTTACATGTACAGAGTCGGCTGTAAAACTAATGTCTCGTCTTAGCAGAAGCAATCGAATGGTCCCCACAGGCTCCACGACAACAATCTTCCAAAAAAAGAATCATACCTCAGTACGAGACTGTGTTTAATGCAGCCAGCTCGAAATGATCGGTCCATTAAAAAAAAGGAGGCTCCATAATACCCATAGTTCAGGAGAAGGGACTTTGAGGGAGAAGAAGATCAGAACTTAGAAGCATGTGTATCTCTACTCTAGAACCTCTTTTCTCCATATATTTGACGCGTTCTGAAGCTATCGCCAAGTCAAAGTTCGACTTAAGCCACTATAAACAAGCTTTCGAGATAAAAAGTGGAATGATTCCTTCGGCAACCCAGGAAGACTGCCTATCCACGCTCCCACCATGTATCGTTCTCCTTTTTATTTCTACGGATACGCATGGATTATTGTGGATAAATATGTCGATCTGACTGACAGTCAGTCACTGGTTGCTCGTCTAGGGCTGCCACAATTTTGATGTCAACAGTTATGGGATTTTTATTTCTGAGCTAACCCAATCTTGCTGTCGCTTTACATGCACCTCTGAGGCTCGAAAGTCAATATAAGATATCGAAACCATGGTTGACAAAATAGGCAACAAGAAACAAAACAACAAAGGTCTTTCCTATTGGTTTCATACTAAGCATTCACATCTCAATTGGGTTCCAATTCATGTGCCAGTCTTTAATTTTGCAGATGTATATCCCATCACCTAATTCTAGGGCCAGAAAATCTTGAATGCCTCAAGTCTCTTAAATACACCCGGCCAATAAAACCCTTCAATATACGATCAATCTGACATGAACAGCCATCATTTTCAAGGTCTATACGAGATAGAATTTTAAAGTCACTGCTATTCCATCAAAGTAACTTTCTTGTGCGGCATGTTCTTTACAAATCAACTCGAAAGAAATGAAATGAGGCACATGTTCTAGCTTCTCATGTACAACGGAAGGTTATTATGGAATAAAATAATATCCCATTTATCTGGCCAAGGCAATGTTGCCAAGATTATTCAAAAGCGGAGGCAATTTCATGTCGAAGTTTTCCATTGGAGATCAAGAACAAACCCTCCGAAATTACCGTTACCTCGGACTCAGACTCGGATTCGGACTTATAATGTGTTTTGGGTAGGTCTGCATAGTAAGAAATAAGGTACCATCATGTCTTCGTTGGCTTATATTGAAAATTGCTATGCTGCTCGCAATCTTATACTTATCTTATCTTTACGCTGATATCACTCACTGAAATGTCATTCATACTGTAGTACAGTATTTATTAGGAATTATGGAAGCAAGTTTCCTCATTCTGACCGAGGATTTTCAATCTCAATGTGAGATTCGGATCCCGTTCGTTCTCATATAATGCTTGCAAGGCAAGAGTACTACATCGTGGAAATCTTTCTTGCCCAGAAGAATGGCGTAGCATTGATACATCGGTGCATTTCACGTGCGTGTATGCATGCAAATTCACCGTATATATGTAGTATCTTGTCGTTTTAGCGTTTTAGCGTTTCGAAATACCCGCCCTGTCTCAGCTGTCTCAGCCTGTCGATTCAATGGTAGTATCCCGCCAGTCCACGAAAACAAAATGCTTTGTCAGGTACGGATTAAAAGATCCTTTGAAAAGAACAGGAAATTTCGATCTATCTGTTTTCCCTGCCCACGAGCGAATTAAATCTCCGAGCGGATAATCTATCGTGCTGTAAGATTATTACCCATTGCCACAGCGGTCAGAACGTTGGACGATGAAGGATGCGGAACGTATGGCTGTCGGTGGTTTTGATAAGTTGCTTCGATGTAACGCTGAGTGGTATAGGGCGCTTGAAAGGTAGGCAAGCCGCCTCCTCTTTGTTTATTCTATGGCGCGCTTGGGGAAATTATTTTATTGGTTGTGCGACGACATGGTATATTTTCTACATTTCTGGGATGGGGTTTTCGATCGTTACTGTAAAGATTTCATTTCTCGAAGCGATACTTGGATGGAAGTCGATGGAGTATTATGTGGAAAATGAGTATTTAAAATCAAATAGTAAGATTGGATTGTCTAATACTTTCTCCTTCACAATCGATACGTACCTTGGGCTCAGCGTGTCCAATAGCTCGGACTGCATGCAGCCCGACATTCAGAAGTTTTGTCGGATCAGAACATTCAACTGATTTGAGGTACCAATTTCGATTCGAATATGGATCTGTTCTTCGGATAGTGAAAGCTCACACCTACTCTAACTCTCTGGACTCTTGGGTATCCTGCTTTGAATTCTTGAGCTCGAGGTCTTTGATGTTGGGCGGAGAGAGGTGCAGTCTTCCTTTATTGAAAAATCAATTATTTCCACCTATAAACATTATCCTGCATCATTTCTCCTTTCTTCTCACTGTGTCAGCCTCTACTTTCTGGTGATATCCATGTAGTAGTTACTTTTTTCGCTTGAGGGATAGGACAAAGAAGTGAAAGTCAATGTAGAGGAGAGGAGAAGAAGGAGAAGAAATAGAGGATTAAGAGGGGAAGTGTATAAAAATACAAAGCATAGGGTAAAGATGAAATAAAGGGAGAGGACAAAAACAATGTGTACGAACAGATGAGAGAAAGTAAATATGAGAAAAAAATTAACGGAAGAAGGGAATGTAAAGAGTGGAATATAGCCGAGGAAGCTTTCGAATATGTACAGCCACAGAGGTGAAAAGGACACTTGTAGCTTCTGAGTGAGAAGATCGAGAGAGAGGGCATCATTCATATACTCTCCGGAGTTAAGAATCCTATAGTTTTTTGTGTTAGATTACTTCTTAAACATATATCTTCAGAACTGCCTTCTAAACTCAAAACATATCCTGTAAACACCTTTGCATATCACCTTTTCAATCCCCTCAGCCCAACCTCCTACCAGCACCTATAATAACAATATTCAGATCCATTTACCCCCTGGATATCTCCTCAGATGTTAAAGCAGCTGTCGCACTATTGACACGGCTTTGCCTCTTGCGAGATCACTTACCTTGCTGTTTTCTAGATTAAACAATATATTGTATTACCTCGGACTGTATTACGATGCGTAACGATTACTTGAGTACAGCTTAGAAAGTTGGTCTCTATCACGCGATGTGTAATTAAGTCTGTTTGATAACCATTATTGCTCGCCGCCTCATCCATACTCACAATCTTATTTTCCATCTCTATGTGATGTACGTATGTATGTATCAGCGCCAGGGGCCAATAATCCTATCTGTGTAAGAGATTCATACATGTAGTTCCATGTGATGAGAGACGTGGTTACGTAGGCCCATGGTCGTCAATATCTCGGTTGAGAACTCGAGATTGCAGAGTCTTGTTTCTTGTTTTAATTACCTATTGGACGTTATATTCGAGGGAAGGAGATTGTTGAGGATAGTACAAGGGATGTTGATATGATTTTGTGGATGGTCGGGATGCTCTGATGAAGCTGTTCGTGAGGGATGTTCGGGGTGTTGAGGCTGGTAATGGTAATGGTACCTGTGGAGTGTAAAAATTTGAGGTCTGAGGAGCGTCAGAATAAAGCTACTCTTGTCGCTCCCTGTACTTCCTACAACTGCGACCAATCATCCAGATTTGATCTCGAGAGAAATACCGGTGATCACGCGTCTAGCTGTGAGCTCGAGCCGTATAAAGCTGAAACGTTTTTGAATTCAATTTCGCCACAGCTTGGCCATATCCCAGTTTACTCTATGGCATCTTCTATATCCTTTCCAGTATGCGTATCTTTCATAAAAAACTGCAGACGAGCCACAGCTCCTAGTAAAATCTCCAGAGTAGTCCACTCTGTAATAATATACTTGAGATCTGCTTGTAGATAGATACACCACAGTCATCAAAGCCAAACCCAATCTGCCTCGCGACGAGGCAAACGACAAGCAGAGCGATACTAACCAATCCACTCACTTTCGCAGTAGCAAACTTGTTCAAGATGACCACGAACCATGCTGAACTGCATACATGTATGTATGTAGTAGAACGAATTCAGGGATTGCCCCAGCATTTCATATATCTGCGAAGGCAGCGGGTCTTGCAAACCATACGCGAATGCGCTCGACGCCAGCAGTTATCTCGCTAATTGCGGTAAACAGAGACGTTTTGGTCTCAGGGTCTAGGATTTGGATTTGGAGGGATGTGTGGAGGTAGTATGTAGCTCAGGAAGATCTTGAGGATTCCGGAGAGAATTGGATAGAGACGACCGTGTAATATGATCAGATATGAAATCCACGTACTGAATAATGATGATGATGATGATGGGAAAGCTGATGAATACCCTGAAAAGGTAATGTGGTAGTTTGATGCAAAAACTGTTATATCCTGGCTAGATCTCTTAAGCTGCGTGAGCCCGAGAGAAAAGGTAGTGTGGCCGATATGAAAGCATTGAGGAATACCTTGTGCATCCTGTCTGCAATTTTGGGGAGAGATGAGATGCACAAAGACGCCGATGAGCAGAGGACTAACTAACAGCTCATTCATTAGGATTAAAAGTTCTGTTATATGTTTTCAGCTACTCATAACTATTTGCTTCTGGCTGCAGCTCAGTAAGCCCCCGTTATCATTGCCAGTTTTAGATTGATCTGTAATCTTATCAACATTATAGTCGAGCGCAGAAGCTTTAAGTACCTCTTGATCCCATTCGTGATCATACTCATTGGTGCTAAGAACCGCTTGTCGAATTGTGCAGTTGAAATCCAAGCATTATGATGAAAGAATGCCATATCGCTTGTTTCTATATGAATCGTCCCGCCAGAAAGGACAGTTTCGCTTAACAGGGTACAAAGCAAAGTAGACTTGCCGCAACCGACCGAGCCAATGACGATATTGAGTGATGCAGTGGCGATGTCGAATCTGACATTATCTAAGACGCTTACTTGGTTTTTGGTGGCTAGTGCTAGCACTGATAGATCATTGATCGAGATTTGGACATTTTCAGTTGCTAATAGCTTCTTTTGCAATATTTCTGAGCTACTGGTAGTGGCTTCTCATTCTTTTATATCAAGAGAGATAGCACCGATACGATTAAAGAGTCGATGCGGGTCCTCGCGCTCACTCTGCAGGAGAAATACTTAAATAAGAAAGAAGTTCGAAAAGCCACCGCCCAACATCCACGAGTTGAGAATGAGGGCCCTTAGCAGCCCTTGAAATAGAGCAGCCAGAGATCAATACGTGTAAAGCGATGAAGCATCAAGACCACCTTTCCATGTGGTCCAGAAGACGCTTCCAACAAAACTCGTGGTAATTATCCACATCGTTTTGATGCTGTGATTTGCTTGCAAGATCATTCGAAGATGTCGAATCTGCAAGGACCGTCTCGTTTCAGTCTCACGGCTGCGCGGCATGAATACCGGAATGGTGGATTGTAGACCAAGCATCTTGATGTCTTTCAATTGTTGCAAGACAATGCTCATTTGGGCGACTTGTTGATGAATTGCTTCGACACATCGTTTTTGAGCTTTGGCCGCTTGTTTGGTCATCAGAACAGCTACTAGACAGCTGGCTTTGAAAGATATAAGCACATGTTCTTTTATAATGATGGGATGATTCACCAAGAGCGATTGAAAAGGTGAGGATAAATGCAATCTCGACCATTCGATAGATGAAGTATAGACATCATGCAGCAGTAGGAATGGCTATGACAAACTCGTGCAATTCTATGATTGGGAAAACTTTCAAAAGTTCAATATTCGTTGATATATAACGTTTATTACGAACATACATGTGTGGTGTGGCAAGAAACATTTCGGATCGCTAAGAATCTGAGATAGCTAGCTGGGAGAAAAACAAACACTTTTAAGCAATGTAAGTGAATAGAGAGATTATGATGTTGATGCTAGCTCTGCAGAGAATATTGAAGTTCGTTCAAGTGATGGGATTTCCTTAAAGTTTGATTGAGATGATGTGACCACTCTGATCCTTCTGAGCTATCCATCTAATGGCCGTTGTATGCATGCCCACTTCTCAACTTTTGAATTCAGGAAGTGGAACAATTCGATCGAGCACGCCGAACAGAGATGTCGGCTCATCCTTAGTATCATAGTGAATTAGGCTGCACCCCAGGGTGCCCAAATCATCGAGTCCACACCTAGTTTGCTTTCTGGTGGCCATTTTATCACATTCATTTGAAATTCTGTTTGTGGATTGAAAATGAACCAATGACATTGGTCAAGTGTAAAGAGAGAGCTTGAAATTTGGAGCTACGAGATGATGGATTTGACCTATTTTACCTACGAGATACTTCTAGGGACTTGTAGGACTTTAGGATGCTGTGGAAGGGTGAGGATGAAAAGGGAGTCAAAGGCTGTGAGTGAATCATTTGAAAGTGTTGGAAGCTGAAATGGAAGCTGACCATTAGAGGATTTCGAAGGTAACGAAGTGGGGAGGTAGATAAGGTAGAGAAATAGAGATTGAGAATCGAGAGCTGGGAATCGGAAAGGGTGTATTTTAAGTTGGTACTGGGGTTTGTAACTGTTAAGTATGAGGGTTGGTTAATATTTGCAAGTTGGAAGATAGAAATTGAGATACTAGGGTGAGTATTCTGAGAAGAAAGGAAGAATTTGAAAGAGAATGCTTTGGGTGGAGAATGGAAGGGTGAAAGGGTTTGAATTAAGGCGTATTTAATAAGCAAAACATTTAAAACATAATCCAGATGTGGTGTAAATATACTTAATGTGCCAAATTCAAAGAACGGGAAACTTGTTTTTGGAAAGTGTAGGCAACTAGTGTGATTCTAGTAATTTTACACTTTACTAAGCAAATTAACATGATCATCATGGTAAGAATAGTTTTCTTATGAACGAATTTGGGAAAACATCTTCATACTATTTCTCTTATAAATTTATTGTGCACTTGTCATTACTAAGAATTCGAATTGATTGAATATTTCAACAATCAAATTCTCACCTTGTTCTCCTGAATTACGCGAAGACACTGCACAGACATCGGCACAGCAACCAACTTGCAACCAAATCTTGTCCCAGAAGTGTCTTGAATCCCAGAATAAGCAGTGATGATACGACAGGTATAATTTGTGTTATTATCAGTTATAATCAGAATTATAACAATGGATGCCAAGCTTAACATCACAAGCATTTCACAAATATCATCAGCTATTGTTGAAGCCAGCACAGTGGAGAACAACGAAACGACAAGCACACCACAAGAATCATCAACCATTACAACTACAGCAATGGAGAACGAAGATCAGAGTGCCACTACATCTTTGCAACCACCAGTTCCCTCTACAAGTACAACGATGAGCAACATCACTCCCATGACTTCCGCCGCTACACTCATCCCCCCACCAGCTCGCCTTGACAGCAAATTACCACTTGAGCTTCGGCTTCCTATTTACAATTCCGTTCTCTGCATGACTGTTGCCGGCCGCCTTCCGCCCATTCTTCCCGCGTTACACGGTACTTCCGATTATTCCATCCTCCAGGACCAATACAGAATCATCAATTTTGTCCTCTCTGATGCCACACTGCCTGTGTTCTCAACCATTACCAACCGTGGAAACAAATTGAACAAGATTCTCTATCTACATATACGCTCTGACAATTTCACGTTCGTATAATTATTCCCTATATTTCTCGAATTCACAGCCGGTACATTACTGATATTATGATAAAAACAGATTCTTGAGACTCAACGAAAATTCCCGCCGCACCCTCATCCGCCACGTCTGTAAACTCCGAAACTCTTTCCAAAAGATAACTTTCACTGCCATCCAGCCGACTCGCACACCGCACACCACCGACTCAGAATTGTTCGAAGCCAACGGTAACGTTGATTCTATTCTACATCAAATTTGCGACATGGTGATCGCAAGCGATCAAGCGCCTGAATTTCGTTTGAAGTTTCTTGGTTATAATATTGGAAATTTGATCGACCAGAGGAGACTGAATGGGTTTGTTGGCATAGTAAGTCGTAGACTGGCAGTTCCAGGCCGAAGTTGGATTCCGAGAAGAGAACTGGTCGGAGACGATGGTGTGGTTCATGATGGGATGGTTTGGATTTGGGAGCTTGTTTAGGGAATAGAGAGGGGAGGGGCTAGGGATGATTTTCTTGATAACTAACAAGGTCGATGCAGTGGAATATCATAAGTTTGGGTGGACACTCATGCCAGCTCAGGCATTCACAGAGGTTCAGATATCCACAGAGACTTAGACGTTTGGATAGGCTCAGGCATTCAACCTAGCTTGAAGACGGAAATGATTCCAAGTGCTGAAACTTCAAATCTATGTGATAGTCAGGCGATTGGACAAACGAAGCTTCTCAATGATGATATCAAGACTACCTCTTTCAATACTAGTTTTATGTCACCGAGGGAATATAGAATACAGAGCACAAATACATATCAAAGGAAAAAACTTTTCGTTTGCACCTAATATCTTTGCTAACTTGCATTCATTCCCACCCTGTGAAATTTAACCACAACCATCATACCATTGCTACCCTCTAGCCATCAACATCCAGGCACAATTTATCTCATACCCCCATGACTAGAGGACAACCCCCCAAATAAACAAATGGCGAAGGAAAAAAATTCCATGAAAACAATCATAGTTTTCTTGCATCGCGATGACTTCTCAAAATGACACAACTTAGATAAACAATCGGTGCCGTGATCGCCGAAATGTGAAAAAAGGAGAGATTATCGTTTGATCAGCATAAAAGGTATCGAGCATTTAGTCAGTCTTGGTGTAGGCGGCGGAATCGACACCTCCCTCGGGATACTCTCTGTTATAGATTGTTAGTATTGAAAACGAAAAGCGAAGTGAGATTTGGGGGTTGCTTACGGAAGTGCAACTTCGAATCTCTTCTCAACAGCCTTCAGAACCTCTTGGTCTGCCTCACTGCTAACGAATGAGATAGCAAGACCCTTGGTTCCGAAACGACCAGCACGTCCAACACGATGAAGGTATGAGTCTGCATCGGGTGGGAGATCGTAGTTAATAGCCAAGTTAATCTTGTTGACATCAATACCACGACCGAACACGTCCGTAGCAACGCAGATGCGCTTGTTGAAATCCTTGAAGTCGTTGAAACGTTTGATACTACTCATGTGTCAGTAATGCACAATAACCGATGATGCTATGAGACGTACCGTTCCTCTTGGCTGACACCAGAGTGGATTGCAACTGATGGGAAGTTACACTCGCGCAAGAGCTTGTCAAGTTCAGTGGCTCTGACTGTGCTCTTGACGAAAATGATAACTTGGTTGAAGGAAAGCTCATCTAGCAATTCATTAAGACGTCTATTCTTCTCTTTCTCCTCTAATTTGATGTAATATTGTTGAAGACCGTAAAGGGTGAGCTTTGTCTCATTATCAATGTAGATTTCAAGAGGGTTCTGCATGAACTTCTTGCAGATAGGTCGAACCTCTTGAGAAAGAGTGGCACTGAACATCATGACTTGCTTTTGTGGTGGTGTGGCTCTGAAAATCTCCTGAACATCGCGACGCATATCTAAAACAATATCAACAATGTGCACCTAGAAGGACTGCAATTGAACTTACCAATCTGATCCAACATCTTGTCACACTCATCAAGAACGAAAACCTTAACGCTGTTGAGGCGCAAGTATTTGTCTCGAACAAGGGCGTTCAATCGACCTGGGGTACCGACGATGATGTGTGGGTGGGTCTCAGGATTCTTCAATACCTCAACATCCTTGCTAATAGGAACTCCACCGTAGAAAACACCAATCTTGACATCTGGCATGAAGTGACAGAAGCGTTGATACTCATTTCGAATTTGGTAAGCCAATTCACGAGTGTGGCACATCACAAGTACGGATGTTTCACCGGCGACTACCTCGACTTGTTGTAGAGTTGTGAGGACGAAAACGGCGGTTTTGCCGAGACCAGATTTGGCCTGGCATAGGACATCTGTACCAAGAATCGCTTGGGGAATACAGACTTGCTGAACTGTAGTGATCGGACCGAAGTTAGATTAAGTGTCCAAATTTATAATCAGGTGCAAGAGATCGCAAGTCCGCCCATCTACGCAAAATACATCCACAACACAACACCCAGAATGCACAGATCGAAGTATAGGCCCGATATTTGCCTTGGAAGGCGCAAATCGTCAACTTTACACAAACGCAACAAAGGCGTCGGTTTGAGTCGATCCTGGAAGTCTCTAGGCATGCACTTTAAACGTATCTCCTACAATTTTGCCAGCAATTATATCGCCGCTTTATTTCGAGATTCTCGCCTAACGCATATGTTTGCCATCCCTCCGAATCTTGTATCGGACCGGTAGAGACATTCCAGGATCGCTCGTAACTTGCTGAAGTTTTGACCAGAGAGTATTCATTTTTGCTTGCGAGATGGACGGACGCGCTGCGAGAAGGACAATGATGGAGTTTAGGGATGAAAGTTATGACTAACCCTCCGAAGGATGTTCGAATCCGCACCAGGAAATGGCTCGTAGAAGCTCCGGCTTCAATAGAAATTCGCGGAAACCAGTCGAATGGATACCAACATAACTGCCCTTCTTGGCCGCAGCTGCATTTCCAGACACGGTCAAATTTCCTGAATCACCCTTGACTCCTCCATTTGCGCCAGCAGCTGGTGCTGGTGCCTCTGTTGTTGCGAGCTCCTCATCAGAGTAATCGATCAAATCTTCTTCGGCGGCAGACATTTTGATGATATTTGTTTAGTTAAAAGGTTAGGTTCGTTGTTGTTGTTGTTGAAAGGTAAAGTCGATCGCGAAGGTCAATCTTAGTAGTCGTTATTCTTGCTGAAAATTGTTAGGAGTAAATGAGGAATGACAAGAAGAAACAAATCAATTAAGAGATAGATCGTGATGATCGAAGTCGTGGGAAGAAGTACTGAGATGGATGGAGGTAGAGGTGTTGAAAGAAAGATGGGTGAGCGCGACTAAGGGATTGCTTTGTCGGCGCGGCTTCAATTCGCCGCTAAGCATTATATCACGTGTGATCTTAGCTCAGCTTAGGTTTTGATTCTACACCAATTATGTTGAGGGAGAAAAAGCTTTGACTGATTATTAGTTGGCATCATTCACGTTAGTCAGCATCTCAAAGTTGTAATAATCATAATTGAAATGTAAAATTCAACTACCACTCCTCATTTCATACGTATTATTGAGTTTCCAAGCTCTGATATTTGATTTAATAAACTGTTCTACTCTACTGGATACCTAGGTATATCAAGATCAACAATCTTTTGAGCTCCAGAAAAACTTGCCAAAGCAGCTTTGAGTTTTTCAGCATTCCTTTTGGCAACATATTCGACATCAATTTTGGGTTCCTAGTCACAATGGCAAAGTCACAGGCTACCAAAGGAGCATCCAAAGTACCAAACAAAGTATTGTACAGTAGGATATCATATCTCTATCAAGCAGCGACCTATCTGGCTGTACAAGACAAAGAAAGTCAAGAACAATCGGCCAAGGGAACCGCCCTAGACTCATCAATAGAGGATGTCATGAAGGATGAGTCAAAGGCTGTAGCAAATGTCACAGAGGGATCACATCAAGCTCTCTCTCGTAGATTAATCACGGATCTACGCTCAGTCTCATTGAAAGGATTAATGCGAATGTCTCCTGATATGAAGCATTCTATCTGTAAGAATTGTCAAACTTTGTTGCTGGAAGGGACCACATGTACTGCTAAAGTTCAAAACCAAAGCAAGGGGGGAAAGAAACCCTGGGCTGATGTCCTGGTTCGAAAGTGTCATACTTGTGGGCTGGAAAAAAGGTTCCCGCTGGCAACAGAGAGGCAACTAAGGAGACCAAGAAGATCCATCAAAGAAGCTAAAACCAGCGCAGCTTAAACATGAACGCACGGATTTAGTGGCGATCGAGAGTCCATCAGCCAAAAGAAGTCTTGCGTTCGAAAGCTTCATTGTTTGTACAATTTTGGATGCTATGCTGAACGATAATTTCACCATCATTCAACTCCTATGACTCGGCGCCTTACAAGCTTGCCTTACACCACAGAGTCACGAAGATCATCTATTTTGATGCAGTGACTATAGCAGTTACGGCGAAGGGTTCGTTTACGACTTCAACACTGGAGTATATATCGGTATTCGACAAGCGAGACTATTGTAAGCAGATGATATACTCCTCATTCGTATCATTCAACTCTGACAACGTAGTATTAATATGTAGCCATTCCAAAACTAGCTGTTGACATACCGGAGCTACAACGCCGTGTAGAAAGCTCATGTTATTCGCGTTCTTCTCTTTGAGGCTCAAAATACTTTTGCCCACTCACCAAAGAAAGATACTCTACCTTCCGCAAATCTTCTGCTATCTAAGCTCGAGTATCGAACTCGAAACTTCCTATTCACCAATGGTATGCCAAATTGTTGGAATGGGTAATTACGGAATCTAGCAATTACTGTTCAAGAGGGCACTCTTCTACTTGAAGCGAAATTTGGAAGCTTGGAAGCTCGCTTCTCTCTTTACGCCATTCTTCACCATATTCGGTGCTGTTCAATCATCCTGTAAACTCTTTCAAACCGAGTTCGAGTACTAGTGTTAAGCCAATCGGAAGAAAAGTTGCTTGATGCCACCTTACGTTAAATATCGACCTTCGTAAGTGAGAGCCAACTCCTATCGCTGGCTCTAGGTTCCGTATTCATTGTCGATATGAGCAAATATAGCGGAGGAATAGACCTTTGGCTACCTAGGTACTTCAACGTCGATGCAAGAATATCTGGACGAGAATTGCGTGGCAATCAACGCTGCCGTACGTTTTGAAGAGGTGATTGTTTGAGATTGAACTAGTCAATAAGGTACGATTATTTGGGATTGAGTTAGTCAATGAGGTATGATTGTTTGAGGTTGAGTCGAAGAATGGAGTATGATTGTTTGACATTAGGTTGAATAATAGGGCCCGAACGGCGAAAGTGGAGAGATGGTATCACTTTAAAGGCCCAGGTAAGCTTAGGAAGCTTGGGAACTCGGCGGATCAAGTAGTGAGAGTCCAATTGAGAGCATGAAATTTCATCTAGATACAATACTCTATGGCTACAAATTTTTTCCCTAGTCTGGTGACCTGCGTAAACGTTTCAACTATAAACCTACATGAAAAACTGGCAGGAGACCTATACTTCAGGGTGACTACCAATCGAATCTGAGTTCACATTTTAATTGACAGATACCTAGTAGTATTGCTATCTTATTAGATTCTTAACATTGTAAAATAATCTAGCATTTCGGCCAACAATGCCTCCGGGCCACTACTACTCGTCATTTCATAGCAATGACACTATAATGGCACCAAAGAAACTTCAAGTGTGTTTCACAAGACGGCTCATAATCCAAGGTAGAGCATTGGAAACTCTACATTTCGAAATCACCAGCCTCGAGAGTACACGGGCACATTTTCTAGAGATTGAGATCGAATTGTCATTTGTTCCATAAATATACTCTATATGTTCGCATTTTCACGCCAGCCTGATAATAAAATTATAGGGATTGTAGAATGCACTTCAGGGTTCTATCAATTTGGTCTTATATCTTGACTCCTTGATACTTTGAATTAATTACTCCAATCGCATACCCCCTCCGCATTCCCACTTTACACACTCTTAGCGAACATTCTACATGCAAAAGATGAATATTTTATCTACATCATCAGATAAACTCTGTCATACACAATCCACCCAAAATATAAACTAAACTAAACGTCAACTCTCTATTACACGCAAACACATGCGTGCCACGAGACCCCACCGGCTCGATAACCATAGCTCAGTATCTAGAACAAAATGATGTAAACTACCTTCGTCGTCTTAATTTCTAAATGATATGTTTCTGCAGTCCGTAGTACTTATGTGAAGTTCATTGAAGAATCTTCTAGCTCGGCAGCATTTCGAGTCCTAGAGTATCATCGGGATAATTAAGCGATTGACATCTATCTATCTCGTTACATGCCCCCATCTTCATTATTTTTGAATTGCTAGGATTTCTGTGACTATTTACCTAGATTTCAGTCTCTTACATGTTATCTGCAGGAGGGGTGGTTGAGATAACAATTGATAGACATCTTTAGAAGAGAGTGATTTTCGATATGCCGTTTGAATTATAAGAGATTCGAAAGCAAGGAAATGGTGGAAGTTTCAAAGGACTGAATTAAATTCATAAATTCATAAATAATCATTAAACAGCTTGCATCTCAGCTATTAATACCCCCTATATAATAGGAACATTTTTGGCTCTATAATCATACCACAATGGACTTGTCCTCTTTTGTTGAAAGCCCACTAAACTTTGCTGTAGATCCTCGATCGCACTCGCATACTTAACCAAACTTGCCTCGCTCCAAGCAGTCCCCATTAATGCCAACCCAAATGGCATTCCGTCCACTGGGCTCACGCCTGCTGGTAAAGTAACCATTGGATACCCTGCTTGGGCCGCAATTTGATAAGTTTGACCCACATCGGGCGGTACCAATAATGCGGTGAGTTGAGTACCGTTGTTATAAAGGGCTGCATCTATTCCATCTTCACGGGTAGTGCGATGACAGAAATTGAGGGCTTCCCAATATGTTTCGTTCATGATACCGCCAGTAGCGAGGGAAGCTAAGAACCCATCTTGTCCAGATTTAAAGGCAGGATGAACGCCTGGAAGACCACCTTCTGATCCAACATTGTCGATATTGTACTGGACAATATCTTCAACGGTGCGGATATCTGTATTGTTGAGATCTGCGAGATATTTCACAATGTCGTTATAGAAGTCAACTGCTACGTATGTGTACTCGGATTCGTTGGGATATCCACGAGTAGTACCATAGTCCCAGTCCCAGCCATCTTGAGAAATAATGGTCTGCCAGTAAGGGAGTTCAGTGCCATTAATGATTGTAGCACCGGCGGCTTCTATCTCGGAAACAAGATTGAGAAGTTGGGCCTGTTGATCCGAATCGGCAAATTTCCAAAAACTGAGCCAGGGCAGCCCAAAAACAGCGCTCTGGAGAGCAGTCTTGTTGCTAAGATATTGAGAGTAGCCACCGGCTGGCGCATCTTGCACAAGCGTGTAGTTGTCACGGGCGTCGGGTCCATAAATTCCGTCAAGACAGTAGGTAGCATCTCGGACAGATTTAGCGAAGCATCCGACGGTGTCTTGATTATGAGATTCAGGAATGACACTAGGAAAACTGTCAGTATGATACACGGCTATGAAGATAGTGTACCAAGAGTATTCAATAGTCGGAACTACAGTCTGGCTCGAGGACTATCTGGTTATTTGAACATGTTCAACATTCAAAATGGGCTCTCAAATCCAGAATGTCTCATTGCCGGACTGTAGAACTATCTAAAAACCTTGATAGCAAAGAAAACTTACCCGTCGCGTGAAGTAAGACCAACAGTTGGTTTGAAACCGACGACACCATTTCGCTCGGCGGGATTGATTACGCTTCCATCGGTCTCAGTACCAAGTGCGAAAGTAATGAGATTTGCGCCAACAGCCGAAGCACTGCCCGATGAGCTTCCTCCGGGAGTAGTAGTTAGATTGTATGGTGATCGACACTGACCACCCCGGGCCGAATAACCTTCGGAATATGAGTTCGAGCGCATATCGGCCCATTCACTGAGAGTGCTATGTCCCATTAGAATGGCCCCAAATTCGCGAAGCCGTTTCACCACATGAGCATCACGAGGAACAATGGAACCAAGCAACATCCAAGAACCAGCAGTAGTTTCTAATTTGTCCTTGGTAGCAATATTCTGGCACCTGTCAGTAGGGCCACGAAAGGATCTGCTGCTTGAAACCCACATCTTTCACTAGAAATGGTATGCCATGTAATGGTCCGCGAATTTTACCTAATTTACGTTCATGGTCGAGCGCAGAAGCTATCTGGATGAATTCAGGATTGATTTGCATTACAGTTCTATCAATATTGTCAACCATTGGTGCATGGAGCATGACGCTGGAAATTGATGCATATGTTACTCACCTGATATATTCGTCTGTTTGGTAAATCCTCTCCAAATAACACATAACGATTTGCACTGACGTCAATGTCCCATTTGACAAGGCCGATTGCAATTGGTCAATAGAAGCTTCCTCTAACTTAAATCCATTGCATAACGGCATAGGAAATTGACCACTGTCCGCTAGACTGCCATTTTGAAGAATAGGAAAGTCATATGGAGAAGGGTCCTCTAAGAGCTGGGTTTCAACAAAATCGGTGATATTAGAGACAGGCTTCGGGTACTTCGGACTTGGACTGCCAATTGTCGAGGCAATCAATGTAGTCGCTGTGACCAATGCTTTGATGAGCACCATGGTGCTGGCAAAATTGAGAGAGCAGGAAGAAATGCAAGAAAAGAGAAAGCAAGACTTAGAGAAAGAAAAACATTATGTACTGACGACTATCAGCTATACCGATAAGGGATGCGTATGCTCTCCCATTAAGAGGGGAAATATCACCCACCTTTGGAGTTGCAGATACACCTGCATATCTCCATCTCAGCACTCATGCAAGCCAAGACATGGGTAGCAGATCATTTCTGCTGGGTATAACCATTATATATTCATCATATATCCTCCACTCCATTACCGGTGAAGTGGTCGGACGTTGCCGATTCACTTTAGATAAAGAACGTTGGTGTAAGTTCGTTGTTTATACTTTAAAAGCAAGAGTGGGAAGAAGATAGGAAATTGTGAAAGAGATTCGTTTGTAGAGAGCTTATGCGTTTGACAAATGGAAACTTGCACCTGGCCACCGGGAGACGGAAGTCACGTATCACGGAGAAACCTTTTAAGGTTACCGATCCCGTGGTGTCCCATAATGTGTTTACATTGTACATCGTGTTATGGATTCAACAAATTTGTTGTTATTGTATGGAGAATGGACATTGACAAAAAAGGAAAAGGTTTCGTATATTAGAAAATGACAACTTTAAAATCTATCTACAATTGAATCTTATATCGATGCTGTTCTTACTGATTAGTAAATCGTGTTGTCTGAAAATGTGTCAGCCAACCTGATACTGATATATATAACCTTTATCATACCATGATGACATTGTTGATTGGCTCCCCACGAATAGCCACAATATCAACATCGCACTCATTGTTCTTCACAATTTTGACATTCGACATTTCAAAGCAGCATCTTCCTGTCTACCACTCACTCAAGTTCTTCCAATAGTCTTCAATAAGAATTGATATATAGTTTGAGTCACTATGAAGGCGGCTATCGCTATTCCGGTCACTCTGGCTATGGTGTATAGAGCTGGATCGCACAAAAGTTTAACTCCAGCAGGTATTGTTGCAGCTGTTCTTACAGCTACCGCACACGCTTTACATCCATGGAATTTACCCTTTGCGCTTTTGATTATATTCTATCTCATTGGCACAAGAGTTACCAAGGTTCGTTACTTCTTTGTAACCTCATCCATCTACCGTTCTGATGAATATAGGTCAAACACGATGTCAAGGCTAAGCTAACGGTGCAATCTACCGGGTCTGCTGGTGGTGAAGGAGCTCGTACTCATATGCAAGGTACGAAATTACCTCTTCTATTCCAATGCTAAAACTAACATGTGCAGTTATTTCAAATTCTGCCGTTGCCTCCGTTCTTACTCTTATGCACGCATATCAACTACACAAACGGGGAAACGAGCCAGAATCGTCTAACGGCACATGTTACACATGGGGTGGTGATCTTCTTGTAGTGGGAATAATAGCAAATTACGCAGTTGTTGCGGCAGATACCTTTAGCTCGGAACTTGGAATCCTATCTTCAGCCCATCCACGACTTATTACATCCCCGACTCTGCGAAAAGTACCACCGGGAACAAACGGAGGTGTTACAGTTTGGGGTCTCGTGGCAGGTCTGCTAGGTTCTCTCATTATAGTTACTGTTTCGATGGCTCTGGTGCCATTCTGTAGCCCTCAGGAATTTGCGGAAAATGGATGGTCCTTCTTACAGCGACAACGATTTACCTATGCGTTAACCATATGGGGAGCTCTTGGCAGTGTAGTGGATAGCTTCTTAGGCGGTTGGTTCCAAATGAGCGTTGTGGACACAAGGACTGGACGTATCGTCGAGGGACAAGGTGGAAAACGCGTACTGGTCGTTGCGGGTGATCCTATTGGTCTGCACCAGGACAAGACCACCCAGCCCGATGCTTCCAATACTCCACTTAAGTCCAGTCTCAAGCCTGGCCATCCAAGTCGAATCATCGAGAACGGATATTTAAACATCCTTGATAATAATGAGGTCAATTTTCTTATGGCATTGACTATGAGCTTGGGAGCTATGGGTATTGCAAGTTGGGTATGGAATGTCCCATTTTCAAGCATTTATACTTTTTAAGGGGCGGTGTGCCCACGGTTTATGATCATACTCAGCTGTTGTAATAATGTACGCATAGATTCTAGATAAATGATATTTATACATAATTTTTTCAATACTTCATAGCAAGTTATAGCAATAGAGGTATCCACAAGTGTGGTTTCGGTATTAGCATGCCTCTAAGTTAACTATATAATAATTAAATCTACAGAACAATTACGATCCACCATTCTCATTGAGGTATGCTTCTTGAAAAGAAAAGAAAACTAAAGGTATATCAAAGCCCCAGGACCGCTTCCAGGTACGATTCTGTACCGGCACTACTGAGCATCACCTTTCAACGTTATCTTTTCAGCAACTATCTGCTCGCAATAGGTTTTTAAGTCTTCGATCTGTTTATCTCTCCTTTCCACTCGACCTTTCAAACTCTCTACGGTGGCGCCTGCAGGTTCGAGTTCTTTGATACGTCTTCCACTTTCAGCCAGTTGAGCAACAAGGTACTGGATATGCAGAGCTGCATTTGTAGTAGGCCGACTCATGCGACTTGGTTGCCCTTCTTGAACCCCTTGGGCGGCTTGAACCGAGGCAGCAGAGGAAGCGCCGCTTGAAGCTGGTCTTTGAGGTTTGATCTTTCCTGGTGGCCTTTGAGGAGCAGGAGGTGGAGGAGGAGGTGGTGGTGGTGCTTCTCCACCAGAATCAGAATCACTAGGTGGTAATGGTGGGAGCCCGAAATGTGCACGGGGATATGGCAGGGGTGAAAGCTCACTGGAAGGTCCGGCTGCTCGATGGACTACTGGTCGTCGAGGGCTTTCAGGCTCAGAATCTATTGGGGAAAATGAAAATAGAGATTTCTGCTCGGGATTCAGGTGATTGTAATCGAAATCGCTAAAGTCAATAGTATCCCAGATTTCTTGTTGTCTCGGCGATAAGATACCGACGTATAAATCAGGCCTATGTATACCACGACGTCTAGGCGCTGAAGCTCTTCTTGGTTTCGTCCCTGTCTTGGCTTTTTTCGCTGCCTTCTTCTCTGCCCTCTTCGCTGCCCTCTTCGCTTTCTTTGCTTCTTCGTCATCTTTATCTTTTGGAAGTTTCGGAGGAGCGCGAAAAGATGGTGGCACAGGTCCGAGTCCTAGAGCTTCTCTATACCCGCTCCTTCCCTTTGGGCAATCAGCCCCCTTCTCACAATGCGCAATCCATTGTTTCACGAGATCTTTCCTCGAATCATCCCAATCCTTGAAATCCTTGACGGCATTGAAACTTGCGAGAGCTTTAGGTGTATCACCGTCATAGTATACAGCAATAGCGGCCAAGTACGATACTTCTACAATCAACTTCTCATCACCGACTGCTTCAGCCTGAAGTCTAGCTTGATTCACTGCTGCCAACACTCTATCCATATCACCACTGACCTTACCGTTTAAGGCTCGTTGAAGAATCATGAAACCCATCAACATATGAATAGTTTGAGCACTGGCATGTGCTTGCTGTTGGCTGAGTTGATGCTTTTCCTTTTCTGCATCTGTGGTGGTTCCAGTAAGGCTCTTTCGTATCTTCTCAATTTCTTCCTTGAGCGCATCAACTTGTTTGGAGAGTGCGCTGTTTCGTTCCGTAAGTTCTTTGATTTTCTCAGCATGAGCCCGCTCACGTTCAGCAGCGTCGGCAGGTGCTTCGCCCGCACCCCCAGTATCGTCAATTGGCTTCGTGGTTGCGGCTGCCAGTTCGAGCTTAAGTTTGTCCAAGGTTTCGTGAAGCTCCTTGTGCTCCGCTGTCATGTCACTGATTAGAGCATCACTCTGTTGCGTTATTGCTGTCAGCTCCTCAATTTGCTTCTCGTAGTCGTCAACTTGAGCCTCGAGTTCTTCTTCTCGAATGCGCCATTCGTGTTCCTGCTCTTGGTAATGGCCAACCCTGATTTTATTAAACTCCAATTCTTTCTGACTTGGATGAACTTGTACTTGTGGTCGCAGGCTCCTCAAACGACCGATCTCGAATTGGTGTGCCTCGTTCTCCTCATTTAGATGACGAATCATTTCGGCATCTGCCTCTTTCTCATTACTTAAGCGACTGATCTCGCTCGTGGCTTTGTTTAACTCTTCCGTAATAGTTTGAATCATTGTGGCACCTGCCGCGTTCTCTTTCTTCAGTCGATTGATCTCATCTACAGCTTTCCTTGTATCTTGCGTCAAATTTTGAATATCTTTCGTAGCCTTCTTTAACTCTTGCTTTAGACGTTCAATCTCGCTCGCATTTGCTCCGTCACCGAGTTTTGTCTTTCGGACCTCTTCGAGCTCCTGCAATAACTTCTCTACGCGTTCTTGAACAACGGCGTATTCATTTTGACTAGCTTCTAGCTGTCTTTGACTAGCTTCTAATTGCCTCTTGAGTTCTTCTGAGTTCTTTGCACCTAGATTCTTCTGCATGTCTTCCAGCTGTTTCTTGAGCTCCATATTCTCCTTAAATATGGCCTGGTTCTGCATGGCCAATTCTCCATGGCTTGCACCCGGGGTCCCAATCCTAATTTTCAATGCCTGCTCTCCAATTGTCTTCTTCTGGGCTCCAATTTCTGACTCTTGTTTAGAAATTTTGACGTCTTGTTCTTTCACTCGTCTTTCTAGTTTCTTAATTTCATCTTCCAAGATTACAAATTCCCGGCCCAGTGTTCCAGATGAGTCATTCACTGCTTTTCTTAAGATTTCCATAACACCCTCACACTCAGCGAGTTTCTCCTTAGATTCATTGAGTTTCTCATTCAATTGATTAATTTCGGTTTGTTTCTGAACAACTTGAGCGCCAAGAGTTTGCCTGTCGAGTTTCAAAGCGTGCTCTCGTTCGATTTGTACTTTTTCTTCGTCCTCATATTGCTCGATCCGTTGTTTTAACGCGACAACATTAATTTCCAGATTATATCTCTCCTTTCCTGCCCGCTCTTCATTTATAGCTGCATCTAGGAATCTCACTTGTGAGCTCTCCAATCCCCGGACCTTCTCGTTCAAGCCCTTGATCACATCTTCTAATTTAGCTGCTTCCTTCTTGAGTTGTTTTTTCTCGTGCTCTAAACGCTTGATTATGGCTTTAAGTTCATCACCCCCATGATATCCGGCCTCCTCCAAGTCATTTTTATGTTTTTCGGCTTCCAAGTCTTTCTCCAACTTCTTGATTTTCTCATCCTTTTCGAGAGCCTGTTTTTGCAGAATTTCTGCCTTCTTATCTTTGTCTGTATCTTTGGCGGCAGCCTTTTCTCTTTCTTTTTCCTCGGTCTCTGCGCGTTTAGACAAGGCATCAAGTTTTTGTTCGAGTGCCCGAATTTTATCATCTTTATCACGCAAGGTCTTTGCATGTTTTTCAGCTTCCGCTTTTCTCTTTTCATCCTCCTTTTCTTTGTCCTCTTGATCCTTTTTGTCGCGTTTTTCTTGTGCGGCCTTATCAATTTTAGCCATAGCCTCTTTCCTTTCTTTTTCGAGTTTTGCATTACGGGTTTCCATCTCCAGATTTGCGACCTTCGACCGTCTTAATTGGTCTTGGAGCGCCATCAATTGAGCCACGTACTTGTCGCCTTCTTGTCCCTTGTTCTTTAGTTCAGCCTCGAGCTTTGCGGCCTTCTCTTCCCATTGCGCTATTGTCAATTCTCCGGGTGCTCTTTTATATGGCAATTTCATTTTTATTGCCTATTGATATAATCAGTATTGGTCTTACATCCATATTCTACCGGGGTGCTCAGATATTTCTTGAAACAGAAATAACACTTGAACTTACACCAGCCTCCATCAATCTCTTAATTTCATCAACTTGTTCCGGTGTGAATTTCCCCTTTTCCAAATCGGCTCTCATCATCCTCTCCGCCTCAGCCCAGCTCGCAAAGTATTCGGCCGTGGTTTCTTGTTCGGGTCTCTCAGCCAAGTTTGGCCCAGGTTGATTGACAGTGGCCGTACCTCGTATGGTCTCTGCTTTCTTCGTGGGCACTGTTTTATCGTTATCTTTGGATTCGGACGTTCCCTCATCTTTTTTATCTTCTCCCTCTGCGGACTGGATAGGCAACTCGAACCCCGGAGCCCACCGATCATCCTGAATCAAATCAATTAGATAGGTCTTTGGAAGTTGTGGATATGATTATGGGGTAATACTTACGTCACCTGGTGGTGGCACCGCTGCCATTGTCACTAAGTTCAATAGCTACTTTCTTGAATTGGTATAGTAAGGGTAGCTAGGGTTTTCACAGACCAATATATCTAGACTTGTAGTTGATGTCGAGTATAGAAATATATCATGGATCTAAATCATGGATAATATACAGAAAGCTCTTTATGGAAAACTCGGTTCATTGTTTTTGACGCATCCGGCACCCATTGCTATTTTTTGTAGTCCTAATTACAAAGAGATGTCGCTTGTCTGTCAATTCAATTGGAGTCGCATTGAAAGAAAACATGCTGTAGCTGCCGAAGAAACAGAACAATAGGCGTAGAGTTCCTAATACACATCCGCTTCGAGCCTCACTTGAGATCTTGTACTATTACATTATCAGACCTCATTGTCAAATGAATCTCAGTAATGCTCAGTGAGCTGTGCACAATGAATCAATATCATAGAAGAACGATCTATTATGTAACAGTGGTATCATGATTCCGCCCTAGCCACATACTCACAAACTCACAGAAACATTCACCTCTGCCCACCCTCAAGCACCCACTTTCTTCCCCTGCCTCCCCTTCCTCTCCTCATCAATCCCCATCTGAGCCTCCCTCATTAATCCCTCCACCTTCCCACCCCATCCCCTAACATTAACTCCCCTCACCAAAGCAACCCTCGCCTCCTTCCACCTTTTCATCCCCATAAAACACAATCCTCGATACAAATAACATTTACTAATCTCATAGAAAAAATTCTGTTCTTCTGCAAGAAATGAAGCATTTTCCACGTGACCCAAAGCTCTTTCGTACTCGGAAGTCGCGAGGAGTGCACAACATCGGATGAGTTCGGTATTGATGTATCCTTTGAAGATTCGGTTGTTTATCTTGAGTGATTCTCTGGCACGTTGAGCGGCTGCGGAATCTTGATGGTGGCAAGAAGGTATGGAGCCATGAGTTGTTCCTGGAAGTTGTGGGATAGTGTATTCCTCGCTGGGAAGCTTTAATTCTGCGTTCGGTGGCTCCATTTAATTGCTGAAAGAGTTAGAGTGGAAGGTGAATAGTAATCATGACTGTGGGATTGATGCAGGCTTTAATTAACCTGCATGAGGCTCATATCCACCATTTTGATGATACAAACCACCCAGCGCATATAAGTATAGCATACCTAAACCATCGATCTATCCACAAAAGCCTTGTACACCAATTATCTTCCATTCCTAATCAGGACCCTCTTTGTGAGCTCAAGCTCTAACAAAGAAGCCTGCGAAGAGTACAAAAGCTTTACAATTTCGGACTGATTAGCTAAAATCTCCGGCTTTGACTTTTCTCAATCAATCGTCGCGCGTATTATCTTCCAGCACAGTTCCTGTCCCAAAGAAGTTTTGATAAAACTTTGGGTTGATAATGAAAAGTGTTATCTTGTCGTATTTTTCTGGGAATCTATCACATGTGTAGTCAAAGAATAGATAATCCTGGCTGAGACAAATAATGGCGAACAAAGAAAAGCGAAATGAAGTGGTGTAACTGGGATAAAGAGCTGAAGGTGAGTTGGTTCAATCTTGTCTGAGATGAAAGAAGATCATAGAAGGATTCTAGAATATTGAAGATAGCTGATATGGAAAGGTGAAATTCTCTTGGTGGTACACTGATTCAGTTTCTATATTGGAACCGAATCAACTTGCCAGCTTCTCTATCATCGAATTCGATTAATCCTCATCTCATTTACCTATTTATATTTGAGATGCCTGATCTGAAATGGGATAAGACTTCCTGGGCCAAGGAATAATAATAAAGTCCTTGTTCAGCTGTTTCGATTGTCTACCTAGGTACGTGCCTAGTAGGTCTCTATACATTAAACAAGTCCCAGTCTGCCACGACTCACTTTAACATTGCTACAGGTGTCAAAATTGGAGTCACCAGTAATAAATTGCTGACACTCAGCGAGAATTTGCGAAGAATTTCGATCCGTGAGTAATGATCTGTCATACATGTGCAGATATCAATATAAAGCGCAGAGCCCAAGAGACCTAAAAGCATTGCTAAATCACACGGTGCCTACCAGACATAGTCTGGACAACATAAATCCTTGATCTTGAGAATCAATTGACAAGAGACGTTCGCTCCAACTACCATAGAAATCTAACCTTCCTCAGGGTCGACTGCTCCAGCCTGAATGAGCATTTCCAGGATCTTCTGGTTTCCCTTCTTTACAGCTTCCCGGATTGCAATTTCCGGATTACGATTGCGCTCCCAAGAGCGTCTCGATGAATCAACAGCTGAAGCATTGACATCAACACCAAGATCGATCAACTGTTTGACCATATACTCATTGCCATTTCTTACAGCTTCCTGTAAAGGTGTGCCACAATTTTTGTTAGCCGGAACTTTGACATCCGCTCCAGCTAGTAGCAAAATATCCACAATCGTTTGATCTCCGCTTCTTACAGCCTCCTGAATTGCCAACCCAAGATTAGGGTTCCAGAGTGGTCCTGAGTATCCTGGAGCGTTGACATCAGCACCAAGTTGAATCAACTGTATAATGATCGATTCATTCCCTCTCTTAACAGCCTCTTGAAGTGCTGTCCCAGAATAATAACTACCAGAAGCATTTGTCTCCGCTCCCATTTCTATTAACCAGTCAATTATTACTTTATCTCCTTTCTTAACAGCATCTTGAAGAACTGTATCTCGATAATAGACGGAAACATTGACGTTAGCTCCAGATTCAAGCAATAAAACAACAACTTCTTTGTTTCCTCGTCTTATGGCTGCGTGTAGCGCTGTACCCCTCGAACTAAGGAGATCCACGTGAGCCCCCGCTTCAAGTAACGTAGTAACGATTGGCAATTTGCCACGGCTAGAAGCTGTGTATAGGGGTGTCATCCGATTTCTACCAGAGTGGTGATTTAGATTTGCCCCTTTTCCAAGAAAAACGAACTACATCATCATTGCCACTGGAAATCGCCTGTAGGAGCAGGATCTGGAGTTTCTCCATATCAGCTCCAATCTTCGGTCGGATTGCCTCCTCAAACAATGTGTCCATGATGGGGATATCTCTGTGCATAGCAGCAAGCCTAATTGCTCGTAAACAGACCCTTAGACTTAATCGATCCTTTTGCTTGAGAATTGAGACAACAAGCTGATGTTCTCCAATACCCGCAGCCTTTTCAAGGGCGTATGCAAAGTGTTTCTGATTGATATCTGAGTGTTGGACTAGAATAATCTCCGCTATAGCACGATGTCCATTTTCAATTGCTAATTTGATGTATTTTTTCAGACCAACGGTCTTGACCCAATCATGATACTCATCAGATGTTGATTGTGTGATGCTTGACCGTTCACTCGGAGTAGAACCCATTGGCGAGCCATGACTCAAACTGAGCTGCGTTTGAATTCCAAGCATTTCTTGTACGAGATCTCGATGCCCATTGCGGCACGCGTCGCACAATGGGTCTTCATCATTGTTGTCTCTATCATTCAGAGACAGCCCCGCAGCTATGAGTTCTCGGAAGATATGGAAGTGTCCACCTCTGGCAGCGTCATGAAGTGCAGATCTTCCAGCGGTGTCCTTCGCATTATGCTCGATATTCGTGTCGAGAAGGAGCTTGAGAATGTCCAAATGGCCATTGAAGGCAGCTACCTGTAGTGCGGGTTTGCCAGAATCAGTGGTCTCCATAACATTTCCGCCTCCGTGCAGTAGCAACTTGAGCGAAGTAACATTTCCACCTTGCACGAGCTTCAGAATATTGAGACTTTTCTCAGATTCCTTCCGATTTTCAACCGCTTCATCGTAAGCATCTCGTAAGATAGTGGCATTGCAAGTGTCTTCTTCGTCAGTTATAACTACCTTTGAATGCATTTTTTTCATATGCCTCATCAGATTGTCTTTCCGTGCCGATCCTTTGAAGTCACATTCAGGCCACTTGCACATGTATTATGGATCCACACTTCCATGCTTGCCTTCATGGCGTCGTAAATCGCTGCGCAAAGCAAAACCGCTTTGGCATGTAACACACTTGTATGGCCGTAGGTGACTGTTCCGATGACGACTAGAGCCAATAATTAGCCACGTTGAGCTCTTAATATAGGGAAGATGGAGAGTATGAAGATAATCACTTCAAAGACCCGTTAGTAGGCAGGGCTTTTGGACAGAATTCTGTTATACTTTTATCACGTGTAATTACTAAATTAGCTTAGCTTAGATTAGCTAAGCCAGGGCCAATATCTTGGCCCTTGGCACCATTCGAAATCACCATCTTTTATTCTACACATAAACCTCACAAATGGTAGCAAGTTCAAGTTTGGATACAAAAATAGACCACCAGTATTTGTATTAGGTTGTTTTCTTTTTAATATTTTGTTTCCTATAATCAAACCTTTTTTTAAATCTCTTTAAACTATCAGAAAACCTTTTATTTGCTATATCTTAATATTATAATGAGTTTGAGTATATTTTGATAGGGTAGTAGATGTAGTAATAATAATGTTTGACAGCTCAATTATCAAATCAAAAGCTTAATCAGATATACTTCTTCGAGAGATTATTGCAAAAGTGAAGTTACTTAATTCTTTTCTCATTTAGCAGCCTAAAGTCTGCAACAAATTATTAGCTTAGCAACAAAACACAATCACTTGGGTTCTATAGAACTTAAGGATAAATAATTAAATAGTATTTATCTCCTTACAAAAACCTTTATTAAACAATATCTTTTTATCATCAAACAATCCTCAATAAACATTTATTATATCTGTTAATTAATTCAACAATTATAATTGGATAGTTGAGATAGTTTAAGGTATCGTTGATGTCTTACCTGCTTTACAGATTGCGAGGCAAGATTAGCTTTTTGTAATATCTAGTGTATCTCTATTAATACAATCTTTGTTATCAAATAATATCAATAATAGCTTTACAATAAACAAGATAGAGTCTTCAGCTGCAATCTTTATTGTAGAGCAGTTCCAACAATTGTTGTATACAATTCAAACTCCTATATAACAAAACTTTGCATTAGTAATCATTTTATGCTTCTATTCTTAAGATCTGGGTTACTTTAATTTAAACAATAAAGTAAATATATTCATTAGAACTATAAATAATATTTCAGTTTTCCATAATATATACTTGTTTATTGTTTATATAAAAGTCAAGTCTTTAAGTATCATTAAAGGACTATTTACTGCTTACCTTGTTGCCTTCCAATTAGACTAGTATTTGTATGGAAAAGCAGAACTATAATACACCAATAAGATATCTAATACAACTCAAGTGGAACTAAAAGCTAGCATTAAGAATTAGTATATCAAACTGGAAACACACTTCTGTATATTATTAGGTGTAGTATTTAAGAAGTTAGAAAAGCTTAAGTATATTATCGGAGATATATATCGATGTAAAGATTCCAAGGAATTTATTCAAAATATTATAGTACTTAATCGAAGTACAGGTATTATTGAGTTTGAATACATTTAAATGCTTATTGCTCACTGATATCTAATTATAAAGCTTTATATTTATATATTTATTTCTATAACAAAAACAAGTTTATTAACCTTTATAAAGCAAATCGGATAAAAGAAGAACAATTGGTTTGATATCTACCGCCCCAATTTTCCAGATAGTCGTTTATTTGGTTAATATAATAGTAAGTGTTCACAATGAAGGAGCAGGCCAGTGGAATGCATGTAATATTGACTATGTAGATTAATCATACTGAGATAAAATCTAATTATGAAGTGGAAGTGATATATACATAGTAGCTAAGCGCATATGCTACAACTTCCAACACTCCCCCAGAGAGCTTACTCTCTCAACTTCAGTAGTTAGCTTTGAAGCCCTAGCATGTTCTTGAATCTCTCAAATATTACTCTTATATATAGTTTTATTAATCCATCTACAGTCATATCACTTGTATTAATATAGTTGATATTGACTAAATATTTTTCTGTGAGATCTCGAATGAAGTAATAACATATGTCAATATGCTTTGATCGCTTGTATAGATGTAGGTTCTTGGTTAACGCTAGCACTCCTTGGCTATCTCCAAGCATTTGAACTATGCTATTATTCCCGATATACTTTGATCACTTTAAGTCTTTCAAGAGTTGAGCTACCTATTACCTTTGTTTAGTAAATATAGTCATAGAAATGTACTCAGCTTTTGTACCGGATATAACTACAAATGTCTGCTTCTTGTTTGCCCATAAGATTAATCCATTATAAAACATTACTATCCCACCAGAGATACTTTTTCGATCAATTCTATTGTTTGCCTAGTCTGTGTTGGTGTATACTTTGATGATATATTGTAGGAGGTTATATTCTTTATAAATATTTAATTGAATTTCTTTAGGCCCAAAATGTAGCTTCTGTTTGATAATCGATCTCAAATATCTTATAAGGTTTTTGAATATAGTATTGTAGTATTTAGTAGGGTTAGATATAGCTTGTACTAATCTTCCAAGACCGAATACAATATCCAGTTTAGTGTAGATTATGGGGTAGATTGTGTTGCTGATTATTTGTTAATATTTGTTTATATTAGTGAGTTTATTATCTAATAGTATTAATTATAATTGATTATAATTTGAGATTGATATTTTTCTAGGGGTGTGTTGATTATAGGAGATCTCGAATTGGATAAGCATTATATTTAGATACTTTTCTTGATCTATAATTAATACTCTCTTTGATTTAGTACAAATAATGTGTACTCTTAAGATCTTACTAATCTTCTTTAGGTCTTTGATATTGAATCGAGTAAAAAGATTGTGATAAAACTATTGAATATTTTATTTATATATAGTAGCAATAACAATATTGTTTATATATATTAAAAGAATTAGTTAACACTGATGGTTGGTATATAGATACAGATCTGCAAGGCTTTGTATAAAACCCATTTTGGTTAACTCTCCTTTCAGAAGAAGGCTTCAATCTCTACTAGCTTGCTTTAGCCTATAAAGACTCTGAAGTGTATATAGAACACAACCACAATTAACATATATACCTTGAGAGAATACTAAATAGATTTCTTCTTTCAAGTATGATTTAGTGAATACATTTTTGATATCGAAATAAAAACACTCGAAATCCTCTCTTACAACAATTGCAAGAAAAAAGCAAAAAATGTTGAGTCAAACTATAGAAGCAAAGGTTTCATTATAATCTTTATCTAAAACTTGGCTGAATCCTTTAGCTACCAATTTGACCTTGAATCGCTTTATCTTATTGTCTTTTGTTTTAACAAGAAATACCCATTTCATTGAAACTAGATTGCTTCCTTATAATAAAATAAACTCTTCCCAAATACCATTCTTAACCAATAAATCTACTTCTTCTTGAATTACAGCTTGTTATTCTTTTGTATACTTTTTGTCTGTTATTGCTTCTTTATATATATTAGATATCTTAATCCCAAAAATTTCGATCACTAACAAAACGATTTCAGCTTCTGCTAATACATCTACTAAAAGAATTAAGATTTTCGAAGCAATTTCATTATTTGTCTTCTTCTCGAATCGGTGAATATTTGGAATGACAATCATAACGTATTTGATCGGTTTTGTTGCTAGCTCATTTAAGGAGGCAAACAAAGCCCAAATGATTTTAGAATTTCTTTGCCCTTCCACATCATCGTCATCGCTTCTCTTCCTCTTCCTAAGATCATATCTCAAATTCGATAGTATAGAAGTAGGTATAGATATAAGTATAATAAGTAATAAAGTTATATTAGGTAATGTAATATTAGGTAATATAACCTTAGGTAATATAACCTTAGGTAATATAACCTCAAGTAATGAACTCGAATTCGATAGTATAGAATTAGGTGATAAAGTTACATCAGGTAAAGTAACCTCAGATAAAGTAACCTCAGATAAAGTAACCTCAGATAAAGTAACCTCAAGTAAAGTAATATCAGTTTCTTTATTGTTTTCCCCTATCAATCTTAATAAATCATTAGTCATCTATCAAATATTTCTATATTCATCTTTATCAAAGCATAATATTTTCTCAATCTTTATTCGCTTTAGTATTAGCAAGTACATTTCTATCGAGTTTGTGATTATTGTATCTAGTGATATTGATGGATTAATTGGAATAGATAATGATTCAGGAATATTCTTAGATCTATTATAAAACCTGCAATCAGATTTTATATTCTTAATACCTTGTAATCTGGCTATACAGTTTCTGAGTTTGAAATCCAGATCCCTTTCTTTATAGCTTTTATTGATTGTAATATAATAAAAGCAATATATATAATCTAGCTCTAATAAATAAACCTTTATATACTTAATAATATCTTTTAAGTATCCCAGGAATATCCCAATCCTTGCTATGTCGCAGAGTTTATTATGCCTTTATCCTTTTGGGATAGTTTTGGGGTTGATATAGATATAACATCGACTCCCCCAGACCTTACATATATCGATATCTAATAACGTACTTGTAAATGCTTCGAATAGGTTTCGATCGATTCCATTCGCATCTGGGCCAATGCTAGTGCGATTCCGAATGTATACGTTGTGCTTAACAGCTTCATTCTAAAACTCTAATAGTAAATAAACTTCTTTCAACATTACTCTTATATCAGCTTCTATAATACATATATTACATTCGGCTAGACCATTTTGGTAAGATAATACAACCACTATAACCTCTGATCGCACACCAGCCTTCCATTCCCAGATAGCTTGAAGGAGCTCTAATGCATTATTAGTTCTAGCAGCAATTACAGCTACACCTATAGCAAATTCAATTTCTTACTTCTAGACTTTCAATAAGGGTATTACATCGCTCTTCTACTTCAATAGAATAACCCAATTTACCCTTATAACATTATCAATAATAAGAAGAAAGTATTTATATCCTCAAATAGATCTTGAGAAAGAACCAGCAACATCGAAATAGATCAATTCTAATCTCTTGGATTTTCGTGTATTTAATTAGTTTAGGATTCTATTGGTTATCTTTATAAGAGCGTACACTTCACAAACATCAAGAATTGAAGGGACCTTAATAGATCTCTAAAATATAATAACTTTATACAAATTCCTGATTTTATTAAAATCAAGATAATTAAAGCATCTATACTAAATAAGATATCTTTCCTTTTCTATCATAATTAATTCTTCGACTTTCCCTTTTGTACCATCAATAATCTCTATAAAAAATACAAAGAATACAGAATCTTTGTATTCTAATTTCATATACGAAATGATATACATCTCATCTTTTATTATAGCTTTAATAATTTTATTATTCTTATTATTTTCTAGTATGAAATATATCTCCTTGAGACTAAATATACCCTTAAGTTCTGCCTCACAAATTCTCTTGGCTGAAAGCAGATTGACCCCTAATCCAAATATATATAACACCCCAGTTAACAATATCCTTATTTCATCCTTACACACTATATCCACTATCCCTTGTTCATCCAAGTATATAGCTCCTCTACCAATTGTTATCCTTTATTACAAAATATAAATTAAACTTCTGAAAAGAGAACATTAATTAGATATATATAAGATAGCACCAGTATTAATGTACTATTGCAATAGGGATATCTTATTAATGCTTTCTTTGGTGAAATAATAATACTCGAAATCAAACTTATTATTGATAATACTTTCAATAGTATCAAAACTTGATTCAGCAATATAAGCCTTATATTTTCTACACTTTTTGTTTCTTTGTAATAGAAAAGTGGATTATTTTCTCTTCTATTTGTATTTTGAATCGGATTTCAAGAAACACTTGGCACAATAGAACTGGAAGTATTTTAGAACTAAATGATCAGGTTTGTTGTAGAGTTCACAAGTGATGATAGATATATCAATCTCCAAGCTTGTACTAGCCTTACACTAACAATAAAATGGAATATATTTCTTTCCTTTTATAAAATATACTAAATCTCCAAAGTTTTATATTTCTACCTCTTTAATCTATAGATACTTGATTTTATTATTAATACTTAAAGTAAAACTAATAACATAAATCATATCAATAATGACTTTGTATTCATCAAAAAGAGATAAGATTAGATTTTAAAAAAGTGATTTATCTGTATACAAAGTACCAATTAAAACATCTACAAATAAGAGCTTTTGTCAAAGATCTTTAAGCTTATCCCAGACATCTATAATAATCATATCAAAAATATCATCAGATTAGAAAAAGAAGATCTTAATCTTAAAAAAATACTTATCTACTATAATATCATCGATTCTGGAGTATTTGATAGCCAAATAATCCCAAAGTTTCTTTGCTATATCATATTCTTCCACTAAAGCTTCATCATCATTAAATAATAAACAACAAATATAAAATAATACACTAGCGTTGTCCTTAAAAAAGGTAGTCTTTTTGTTAATATTAAGTCGAATCTTTGTAGTAATACTGCCACTACTATTGAAGACTTGAAGTTCTTCGAAATCCTGGATTAAATCATCGGCTACTGCAATCCATATATATTCGTATAATATCTTTTCGCATATATAGAACCAGCCTTTTCCTCGAAATTGAATTCTTATTTGACGAGTCCAGTGTTCGTGATTCTCTTGAGTGAGAAAAGGGATACACTTGGAGTAATCCCTGGATCCAGTATCTTCGTTCATTTTGAGGTCCTACAAGTAGAAAACTTGCATCGATGACCTGAGCATATTTAACAATAAAATGAAAGAGTGGAAAAGGAACTATTTAAATTGCGCTGTCCCGATTTGAATGTACTAGTATTTGAAGGAAGAAATTCTCTTTAAAGCAGGGTAATTGAAAGTAGTGAATTTTGATTTGTAAATAATGATTTTTGAAGTAATATCAAACACTATATAGCAGGTGATACTCTTCAACGTCAAACTGAAATAGATAGTCTTTTCAGTAATAACTTATAGTTTTCTTATTTAAAGAAAAGGCACAATATAAATAATTACTTCACTATCACTACTCAACAATCTATTTGCTATATGTACTTCATATATTGATATCGTATTATATAAAAGCTTCTCATCATTAACCTTTATTTTGGCAATATAAACTATTCAAAGAGTTTTCGGCCTTAATCTTACTACAAAGCTACCAGGCTTATAACCTATTCACAATGAAGAAGCAAACTAGTGGAATACATGTAATATTGACTATATAGATTAATCATACTGAGGTAAAATCTAACTATGAAATGGAAGTGATATATACACAGTAGCTAAGCGCACGTGCCACAACTTCCAACAGTAAGTGCTTTTCTTTTAGTAAACTACAACACTAGAATAATTATGGACCTATTTATTTCTCCCTATTTCCTAAAGATTCTTTTAATTTCTATAAGAAGTATGATATTGATAAGATAAAGAATGATATCAAGTAAGACAACTCTTTATTAAGTAGGAAACTATATTGGAAATAGGATTTCAAATGGGATCAGAAAATTGATAAAGTGAGAATCTATAATACTAGGGAGGATGAGATAGAGAAAGCTGTTAGTGCAAACAAAAAAGTAGAAGATTATAGTAATTATATATATGATCAAGTTTATTATTAAGGGCTGGAAAGCTGTTATGAAGATTCAAATTCTGATTTTGATATTAATAACAAGGAAATAGAGATACAATATATTCATCTAATACAAAACCCTATCCTGATTCTATTTAAATCTTTGAATACTAAGATATTAATTGATGCAAAATCCAAAACTATGTATCAGGAGAATGTTTAAGGTTTTTGTTTTGATAGAGAAAATCAAAAATCAAGGCTTATCCTTTTGAATCTCAATTTCGGTTATATATTGAGTAGTCTTAAGCCATTTTGGAGCAGTAAGATTGATAAAGCCAAATATTGATGTCACAACTGCGGCAAGGGATTTCGAATAGAAAATAAATTATATATCTATCTTAGAGATTAGTATGGAAAATACAGATCTACAAAATATTCTATTCAATCCAAAATCAATAATTCATTAAAATCCATACTACCCCAAACTCTATAACTCATTGATCAACCTAATCGAAGCAATACAGTAGTTGGTTCTAAAAAATCTTCTTCAATTTAATCTAAACCTTAAATGGTTTATTCTATAATTAGTGTAAGTAAATCTCCTTTAGATTATGCTTTTAGAGGTCGAAGATATATCAAGATTAAGGTGTTATTGGGTAGTCCTCAAAATGAAGCACATCTGGTCTGTTTTGATATAGGTTGCAGTATAAGTTTAATCGATCGTTCTTTTCTGTTCGAAATATATCCTATCATAAAAATTCATACTATAAATAAGCCCATAAATATATACAGTCTTGATTCTCAAAAATATAATACAAGCCAATTCATAAATCTGGATTTCTATTTATTAGTAACAAACAGTATTGTGACTCACTTCTGTTATAAAATCTATATTATTGATTAGCTGGATGTTAAGGTCCTGATAGGGAACAACATCACTATTCCAAAAGAATGAATTATTAATCTCAATAATCAAATTTTGATTCTACCTTAATATGCAGGTTTACAAGCTAAGATTATAATGTAATCAAAAGAGGCTGAAAGAAAAATCCTAGTCTATATTAAAAAGAAAGTTATTATTTCACTTCAATCTCAAGTATTTGTAATTGTTGTAAATAAAAGTGGTGATAAATTGTTTTTTCCAGTTTATAATATGGTTTATAAGTTTTTATATCAGGGAAACTTTATATCCTTTATATATTTGATATCTAATGAATTCAACTTTATCATAATTGAAAACCCTACAAATAAGAAGATAGTAGTATACAAGAATTTGAAGCTCGAAGAGATTATAGATTTTGATACTCAGATAATAATAATTATGGATGAGATTGATATTTATTATTTTGTTTAAATATTAGTTAGTACTTTTATATTTAAGAAAAACCTTTTAGTTAAGGGATTATTAGTAATTGTAATAGTTATAGTCTTGTGGATTATTAGTAGTATAAGCAATATTCTGGGATAGATAAGTGCTACTGATTTGGGAATTGTTAGATAAGAAGTTATTCTATTAAATAGGATTACGATTTATAAGAATGAAGTATAAAGATAGTAATTAAAAGAATTAGTTATAATTAATTTTATAGTTTGAGAAGATTGAAAAGGTTTTGCAAATATATCAAAAGGCGAGGAAATAAAGATCGACTTGTACGAAAATTGGAAAGAAAAGTTTAAGCCTGGAAAAGCAAAGGTTTATTGTTGGTATCACCATGGGGATGGTGAAGCCAATATTATAGTACTATGTCTTCACACGGTTGTAATATTGATTGATTGCTTAAGGAACTAAGAGCT